>PVLD010004360.1:0-126550 GCA_004027595.1 Dinomys branickii
TGAAAAGAGTTCTCACTATCTGAATCTGATATGCGATCCAAAGATTGTATACTTGGGACAGAAATAAAGGCATTTCTTCTTGGTGAAATTTCATCCTTCAAAGATTTATCAAGATCAGAAAGCTGTTTCATGTGTTCTCTTTCTGTTTCATTTTCTTTTAATTCCTGATTAATATTCTCTTCCTTCTCATAAGCCATCTAAAAAAAGATGAGGTTCTATTTTTCAGCAAAATTGAGACTATTCGTTTAATATACAATCCCAAGTAGAACTTTCCTATTCATGTAGTTTAGTTTATAGACGGAAATATTTTAAGTACTTCTTGCGCATACTGCACTTCTAATATTCTAATTTATATTTATTAGCATTCTAAGGGTAACACATATGACAACCATCGGGGAAAATGTAATGCTGTGAATCTGACGTTGCTAAGCGCTACACTGATTTTTTAAAAAAACAATTTTGTGCTAATACATCAAAAAGTAACCACAAATAATGCAATATTGCTTTAATATCTCTCCCTATTAAATTTTCCTCCTCCTATATTTTCAGAGCAATTCTGAAACATCTGCATTCTTCCAAAAGACATCTTCCTCCCCAGATCATTCTAACATCAAGTCTTTTGGTCAAGTCCTAATCATTTGAGGTTAAAAATGATTAAAAGAATTATTTCAGACTAGTATTGTTGCTAACACCTACAAGACCTATATCCAAATTCCAGGTAAACTGTAACGTCTCGGTTAGATCTTCCTTCCTCAACTATCCTCAGAGGTTTCAATAATCCATACTAACCACTGTCAAGTAACTTAGCCTTCCATTAAAAATTTTTAATTCCTCAAACCCTACGCGTCAAAAAGTCCTGCCCCACATCTGTTGATTCTAACTGAAAGACCCTTCCCTAGTCCTTCTCCCACGCACACACTTCAGCCCTGCAATATGTAATGTCTTTCTCCTTTTCAATTACCCCCTCCTATTGCAGTTCTACAGGAGCTGCCACATGCTGCCCATTTAAAGTCCTGACATTTGCCTTCCTCCTCCTCCCATTGCTTCCTCCTCCTTTTGCTCTCAGGTCATCTTCTGACAGCCTTTACTTCCTAACCTGAAAAACACGCTAGATATCTAGTCTGCCAGGAAACTTGGCCCATTAAAGTGACTGCCAAATAACTACAATTTAATTACAATCTCTGCATTGCTCTCTTTTGTTTTTAAAGCCTTGATTCTCTGGTTCATTTCTACAGTATCTATCCATGAATTCTTTGGCTTTCTGTTCTTTTCTTTTTAAAACTCATCTTCTACAAAGAAATCTTCTCCTGGTTCTCTGACCTGTTTTAAGCTTTGTCATTTTGTCCCTCTCTAGCTTCAAAGGAAGTGGTTACCATAGTCATGCATTGGAATGTATAAGATTCAAGAAAGCACTTTGTTCTTTATTTTGGGGGTTTTTTGGGCGGTGGGTACCAGGAACTCAGGGCCTCATACTCGCCAGGTGGGCACTGTGCTACTGGGCTATATCCCTGGCCCACGCACTTTGTTTAGGAATCCCTAGCCTATCCTCAGCACCTAGAATAGCCTCTGACATACAGTAGGGGCTCATTACATTCACTGAATGAACTGAAAAGTCAAACTAAGAATCACTGTTACTATGGTGACAAGAGCTGTCAGCACCCAAACTTCTTTGGCAGCACACTTCTGTCCAGCACAAACCATGCAGTCACGAGGTGCTGCAGTAATGAGGGAGGACTAGAGCAGCACAAGGTAAAAGTACACACAAAAACATCCTTTTCTCCCCCGTCGTGTATTTCTCAAACACCAGCTGTCCTTATCTAAGTCCTGGGACCTTTTGAGAAGTCTGAGCCAGACCTTAAGAGTTTGCAACTCTCGTTACAACACAGGTGGTCCTGAAAAATTAACAAGGAACAGGATGCCCTGGAAAGTGCATTTCTAAGATAGCTACATCCACCAGTGCCGCTCCTCTCCTATCTCTTTAATGCCTTATTTAGAAAACCCAATCTTTCTCCCTGAGTGTGCTGATCCTCTCTTGGAAACTCACTCGCTGTCCCTCTTGACAGTGCACCCAGTGATCTAAATGAACTCTTGTCTTTCCTATGTTCTTTGTCTATAGGTAAACTCGTTATGCTGTTCACGGTCACTGGTGCTCTATATGCCCACCGTCTGGCATGGCAATCGGTGCCTGTCTAATTCTATCTCCGTGCTGGAAATCTCACACCACTCCCGTCACAAGATCTGGGCCCTGCCTCTCACACTGGGTATTTCTGCCTCTACCCATTATTTTCTATGAAGAGCCATAAAATTTCCTTTTCAAAGGCATCTTAAAAAATTTTCACTTTTGAGTCTTTTGCCTCTTTCAAATATTATCTAGCCCATTTGTCTTCTGCATCACATAAAAAGCCAAACGGACATAAGAGCAGCCTGTAAAACCTGTCCTCTGCAGTGACTGCTGGTCGCTGTTCCTCTAGGGCCACCTATTCATAATGCGGCCGCAGCTTTCTTCAGGGTTTCCCCACTCACTGACGCTAACACAGCCATTACCCAGGAACTGGTCTGTTTTCCCGGACTGCCCCTCTACATCTCTGATAAACAGGAGATGACCACGTCTGATGGGTCACTTTTTCCTAGAAGGACCTTATGGCTTAGTCTTTGACCTTTTACTTCACCTCTATAATAATTCCTCCGAAGAGCTTAAACTTTAACTTCCAACTACCTGCTAAAAGATTGTTTTTCAAGGATTTGCTTTATTTTCCATTTATATTAAAATATTACCCTATGATTTTACTCAAGTTCAAAGACAGTAAGAATTCACATAATTTCTTACTTTTGATCAGCAAATCACGATTTTATTATTTCTTTATATTATTTAGATTATAACTATCATTTTAGCTCTAACTGCTAATTTAACCCTTGTTCTTGAATGTACACCAAAAAAACTTATGAGAATTAGATAACACATGTGAGAACTTTCAACACCACAAAGCACTTTCCTAACGTAATTGTTAGTTCTAACTGCTAATTTAACCCTTGTTCTTGAATGTACACCAAAAAAACTTATGAGAATTAGATAACACATGTGAGAACTTTCAACACCACAAAGCACTTTCCTAACGTAATTGTTATGAATGCCATGCCAATTCACATATACCTCTATTATGTTGGCATCAATTTCTTTTTCATTAATTAGCCATTCGAGGTCCTTTTCAAAGTCATCTTCATATTCTCCACTTTCTTTTGAATCGGTGTCTTTATTTTCATTCATTTTCAGTTTGGTAAAGAGTAATTGCTATAAAAGATAAGGTACACATTAAATCCTTGCTAGAGGTAGAATGGAGTATGGAGATTAATGTTGAAGGTAACGAACACATAGAAACAGTATATAACTTTCAAAATAACCATGCATTTATATACATCCTAAAACAGACTTACAGTGACAAGACACTTCCACAAGTGCTACAGTGGACATTTCTAACCCACCCACCTCCTGCCCAACTCTACAAGGAGACTTAAAAAGGGAAATAGGACTGTGGTTTAGAAAAGGATTTCTCACATCCCTTGCCAATTATTAAAACTCTGACCCAATCAGATCAAATGACTCAGTTTTTTAAGGTTTACTTATTTACATTTGCAATGTTCAAATGAAAATGAGTATCTCATTTTCCATCTTCAGTTTCTCAGTCTTTCTCATAATTTGTATAGTATAATCATAACGTGTGATCTCATAACTTTTAATAAGTATGTAATGACTGATTCTTAACCACAAAGAATTGTCAGTCAACCCTAAATACACTTATTCTTAAAGAAAAATCTTTAATATTTAACACTATCAAGAATATAGTGATAAATAGAAATGTCAAATGAAAGATAAATGTTTGTTAAAATATATAAATTCAGTCATTTTTAAAAGAATGAACCTAATGTTATATTTAAATTGAGGTCACTTGTTAGTTCTGCCAACTTTTCAAGCAAATGAAGCATAAAAATCTTTAACTACCATGTGTCTGTATCTGTACCTGCGTGTTAGCTCACGTATGTACATAGAGGATTATTCTGATGAACATTTGAGAACACTTGTGATAGTCCCACATATATTCCTTTAACAATTTATAAAATGGACGTATGCTTTTGCAATGGGGCTCGCAGTCTCCAGAAATGACAAAGCTAAATAAAACCACATAAATAACTGAAATCAAAATACATATGAGACTAAAATGTATACAAAGTGATTAAGTCCATAAAAATTATTAATTATTTAACTTGATTATTCAACTGGATCATTATTTCTAAAACTAATTATTTAATTATAATTATTTGCATATTATAATCCAAATTATTTGGATATTCAAATTAGAATAATTACAATATATAATTAATAATATATAATAATAATTATTTGGGTTACATTTTAATTACATTATAATCTAAATTATTTGGACTATAATTCCTGTCAGATTATTTTAAACTAAAAATACAAAATGGATATTCTTAAGGGACTCAAAAGTAGTGCTTCTATAGTTTCTAAATTAGAGGGTGAGGCAATCATTATTTAATTCTTAAAAATTTTTTGCACTGCTGGCGATTGAATCCGGGGTGTTGTGCATTTTCGGCAAGAGCTCTACCATGAAATTATACCCTGGACTTTTTGCTGTTGCTGTTTTGATTTGTTTTGTTTTGGTTTTTGTGTTTTGAGTCGGGGTCTAAGATATCCAGGCTGGCCTTCTGTTTGTGATCTTTTTGCCTCAGACTCCCAAGCAGCTGGCGTTACAGTGTGCACTATCTCATCCAGCAAGGGCAACAGTACTTTGAGCTAAACTGGAGAAGCCAAATCTGTATTTCTGAGTTAGTCTACTTACCCCTGCCTAGCTGCAAGGCAGGCTCTATGCCTATCCATATACCAGTTAAAGACACCATGAATAATGTGAAACACACTAAAGCTCATTCTAACCTAAAATACTTACACATATAATACAATTTTTCACACTCACAATGCCTTGGGATACTTTCTTTTCAGACCAAAGACCTTGAGATTTATTATTTTAAGATTAAGACTGAGAGAGGAGGATGGTATGTTAGAACCCAGTAGACAACTTTGTGACAGCAGACTCTGTCTTAAAAAGGAAAATATAAAGGGCTGGCAATGTGCACCTCAGGGTGAAGGCCCTGGGTTCAAATCCCGGTACCACCAAAAGAAAAAAATACTACATAGTTAAAGTGCTATTAAAACAAAGTCCTTAATGTTTTACCTAAACTTTACAATAAGTACAGCCCTAAGCTAAAAAGTAAATGGTTTCCTAAGGACTGTGGTAAACATGCTTCATTATTTACAAAGAATCCCACCCAGGTGAAAATCCAAATATAAAACTAAAACATAGAATCAACAGTAAAAAATATAATGATTATAACTTAAACATAAGTGTATTAAGTGGCACCATGATAATTTAAGAGACAAAACACTGTTGAAGTAACTATGAGGGGTAAATAAAGCTGCATCGTATATGAAGTTATTATATTCCTGTAATTTAAAAAAAACCTCATGACTGATTCTCAAGTAAACAAAAAGCATAAACCATAAACTCTTGTTACCAAGTCCCTTAAGCCTTTTCAAATGAGTCACTGGATATTCAACCCCTTCAGTTCTTTTAATCTTCATCCCCAGGAGACTGTCCATATGGTACATAGTCAACATGCTAGAACAAAACTACTCCTTAAATAAACCAAATTCCTTAACACTTCTTTCCACTGTGAGTTTCACACATTTAAAACCCAACATTTATCATCTGTAAGAATCTAAGTAAGTAGCTTAAACCGGATCTGCCCTCTGCACAAGCACCTGTAGTAAGAGACTGAAATTAATTCCATCCTCGTGTCAACATATCCTGTACGAATAGGTGACTGCAGCTCTTTTAGTGCGGGTCACAGCCACGTCTATATGTATACATCATTTGGATAACTTTCATCCAATAGAACATTCAAAAATATTTTCATCTAATTTATTGACTCCAGTCTTACCTTACAGCCTTCTAAATGAATGTTTAAAAACCAAGAACTCAAAGAACATTGAAGCGAAATGTCTTATAAATTAAATAGTTAAGCAAAAACAAAGTGCATTACTTAAGGAAAAATTCCTAACATCATGAAACCACCATCCCCAGTCGTCCTGACGCAACCTGCCAAGACTGTGCTCCCATGAGTACATTTTTAAATATCAGGAATTAACACGATAAGCTACATTTTACAAGCACTGGGTGATGTGAATTTGTATTAGCGTCCCAAGGTAGTGCTGACTAAATGAATATTACAGCCTCCTGGTGGAAGCTAACGTTTCCGGAGTGACTTCCCCCCCGCCACGGATGAAATTATTACCTTTCATGCTCGAGAACTTTGAGAGGGGAAAGAATTTGATAAAATTTCGGAGCATCTACGCTGTCCTCGGAGGGGTCTCCCTGATACATAGCGAAGCCCAGCGGGCAAAGGAGAAAACTGGGTTCTGTGGATCCTGGATCTGATCCTCGCACCAGACACGCGTCCCTCGACCCTCTCCCCCCACAAACATTTCCGCAACATCCTTCCCTTCTCTCCCTCTAGACCCACTCCTGCCTGTGTTTGATGCGACGGCTGGGGTCACAGAGATGGCCGGGGGAGCTCTCCTCCCCTCGTCTTTCTAAGCTCTGACCGGCAGGCAAAGGAGACCCCAGCGCTACCATGACAACGGCGTCAGTCGCGTCCTCCATCCGGGTTTTTTTTTTTTTTTCCCGCCCGCGCAGGCGCAGACTACAACCTGAGGTGGTGTCATAAGACGCCTTGGCCCGCTCCGGCCGACCCTTCTCCGAAGACAAGCAACATACCAATAAATTTTTAAGTGGTCCAAATTTTAGAGTAAATTAATTTATAGAAAATGTGACCGTTAAAATGAATTAACTATTGAATGTACTCCTTAGCTCATTAGAGTTTATAATTGTAATAACCAATTGTTTCTACTGCTTCAGGATCCACTGAGGCCGGACATCTGAAAAAGAAAAAAAAAAATATATTGACTTAAAGGAAATGTTGTCCAATCCCCTTCAACGAATGTAGAATTACGACTGAAGCTAGAAGTAGACCGTAGGTTTCAAAACTTTTAGTGTTTTCTCCTCTGCCACACCTCGGGGTGTAAATAAATGTTTGTAAATAATGATAGCTGGGACAACGCATTGAATCTGTGAACAAATATGTCATATGAAATACGGTGAACACAAAATATTGCAAATGGTAAATTCTATTTATATGAAATGTCCAGAAGAGGCAACTCTACAGGGACGCAAAGTAGGTTAGTAACTGCCTCAGGCTGTGGCAGGGGAGTGAATAGAAGGAAATGCTACACGCGTATGACTTCTAGAAGACGATTTGTATCGTGCATGATCCATCACTAGAGCTGAACATATTTGGAAAATGCACTTTCCATATCTGCTTAATGTATACCTCCTATCTCCTATGTTTAACTAACTCATGAAATATTTTAATTTCTAAATTTAGTTTCTCCTCTGTAACACAGAGAATATTTGTCTTTAAGGTTGTGAGGATTGCACTGATCCATGTGTTTATTAGCTCTTGCATGATACATATAAGCTGCCACAAAAGTTGACAGTTATCTTTACATAATTTTTCAAAGGCATAAAAGTAGGTTCTAAAATCTTGATAATGCTTATGTGAGTATTCTACAAGAAAACTATTCCCTGTATTAGTATTTTAATTTGTAAATATATGTTAGTTTATCAATTTCAAAGAACATATGTTAAGCATTAAAATAGATTTCTTGTTTTATATAACTTAGCATGAAAGGTGAAATGAGCAGCATTAAATTCAGAAAAAAGACCTCACTAAAGTGATGGAACTCCAGTTCTCTCAACCACCTACTTGTGAACAAAAACAAGCGAAAAAGGCTTGGAAGCAATAATGCAAAACTACTGTGCCCTTTGCGATCTAAGGTTGACCACTGTGTAGGACTTTCACAGACCCTTAGCTTACGTTATTCCCATAAACTGGGATCTCTATATTCCTAGACCAGAAGGAATACAGAGGAAGGAAGGAATACAAACAAGGGGGTTGTTAAAAGTAAGTGCACTGGTGCCAGAAAAAACCCAAGAAGTTTGACAGAATGACATGTAAGAAGAAACGTCAGAAAGAATTCAAAGCAAAGACAACCTAGAATAAAGGCAAACCAAGACAAATACTAAATTGCAATATTGTACCATTATTTACAAAGCATAAAAGAAACCCAAGATACTAAAAAGGTGTATTTCATGCCTTTTTATTTAAAAAGCCAAAGACTATTTGGGTTTCAGTAATTTCGTTTGATTTTGCCTATCGAGCTCACTTGGAAGTAATTCCTACCCTTGACATGTGGGAGCTCAGAGATTGATAAAGGGAAGAGTGCGACATGGCACAAAATGGAGATTTATCTTTTTAAAATGCAGAGATTAATTAAGAGGCATAGCCAAGTGCACATTGCAGACCTGACTTTTGAGGAACGAAAGGAATTATGCAAGAAGGGTAGGGCTTTGTATGCAGAGATTACATCACATGCAAAGGTGTGGAGGCACCAGCCGATGTACTCTTGGACGTTTGGGGATTTGAGAATTGCTGACTTGAACGATGGGGGTGGTATAAAATGAAATCTGTGCCTCACTCCCCACGGCAGCCTCTTTGGTGTTGCGAGCATCCTCTAAAAACCAGTGTAAGAAGATGTATGAATTATCATCAAAGTTAATATTGGCCTTGGTAAAGTTAAGCATACCATGTATTTCTACTAAACCATGAGTTCCTTAAAAGCAAAGACCGAGATTTAGAAATTTCTGTATCAGTACAGGCATGTAAACATTTAATGAAGGCTTATTGAGTTCACCTGACTGATATATTTTAAGCGGATGGGTTAATTTTAAAGATGATAAACTAATTTTATTGTAAGATAATCATATATACATATATAATTAACTTCATAATTTCCTTCTAATATTTTATCAGAGTGCTGGAGATTACAGAAGGAATTAGTGTTTTAATAATCAAAGAGAAGAAAGGAATGAATTTCTAAAATGTTAGAAAGTGCAGAACTCTGGTAAATAAGGATAATCATATGTATCAAGAAATCACAAGATTTGCATGTAGACAAGGGAGAAATGATGAAGGACACTAAGGACACATCTTGCAGGTCCAGGCACCCGTCCCCTCTCCCCACCCGTGCCATTCAGTGTCACCTTCTCTCTCCCCTCTGATGTGAGCATCCTTGGGCTGACAGTCACTGATCAAAAGAATAAAATAAAATTAAGGAAATTTAAGAACAAGATGATTTAGGGCTGGGGAGATAGCCCAGTGGCACAAGCGCCTGCCTGGCAAGCACAAGGTCCTGAGTTTGATTTCTGGTACTAAAAAAAAAAAAAAAAAGAACAAGATGATTTAGGCAGAACCAATTACATATAGAAAAGAAAGCTGTTTGCTGTTCAATATCTTTCACTTACATTTATGATTTTAAAGTCTATTGTGCTAATTATCAATAAATGACTATTTCAGTGATAGAGTAAATAAATTTACTATACATATGTATGTGTGTATATATATATATAATGTGCAAATAGTTTTCCTTCTCTGTAACTTGATATTCATTATAATGACAAATTTTGAATGTGTATATTCTAAAATAAAAGCCCAGAATTATTTCCCCAATTTTATCATTGTTCATTATATAATATGTACAAATAAGTACACAATACAAGGCAAAGCGATGTTAAGTTGAGCAACTCTATATATGTGTTTTAAATGGTTTGATTTAGAAACACCAATACTCAAGTGACCAAGTAGAAAGATGAAATAAAGTGCTAAGAATTTAGAAGATATAGCCATGTATGCCTCTTAAAACACTGTTCAAATATGGTTTACAGAAAATATTTAGATTTTGCATAGTTAAAAAACATTTTAAATCACTCAACAAATAGTTATTCAGCACTTGTGTGTCAGATACTGTTCTATGTACATAAAATTTATCAGTGAACTAGTATATTCCCTGGAAGTCAATCAGCTACAACCTCATTGCAAAAACCAAACAAAAAGCATAAAAGACTTCAAAAGAATAACACAAATCTATTACAAAGCTTGTGAGTCTCTTTTTGTTTTACTTTATTCCAATAAGCTCAGATTTCTTAGTTTCTAGTCTAGAAATTAGAATGTAATAATTTAAAAGGAATAGAAATAAAATAGATGGGCTATTTAAGTGGGTTGTTTTTCTGATTTTTCATAGCTATACATTCTACCTTTAATACTCATTATTTATAGAACACAAGGATTATATTTGAATGTATTTGAAATAGATACATTAACATTGAGATATTTTAGAAATTAAACAACTGTTTGATAATATAAGGAATATTATCTTTAAAAACTCAAAAATCTATTGACTTCAATGAAGGGAACTCACTTTCTAATAGGGAAAGAAAACAATAATTAATAAACATGCTAAAATATATGATATGGTATGCTAGAAGGTAATTATATATAAATCTTATATGTATTTCATAATGAAACTATTCCTAATTATAAATATCCCAAGGTATTCTTTTTATGATTTATCCTTATGAATGAGTCACCTTGAAGGCTGGAGGGCTTGAATTTGCCTCTGACCCTTAGCAGCAGAAGAGACCTACTTCAGTTTGTATTTCAGCAATAGGTTCTTTAAAACAAAGGATCTTAGTAAAAGAAGTGTGTGCAGTATTAATTATTTTCATATGTTCAGTAGAATGTTCAGCCTTTTGAGTGTTTTCCCAGGCCTTATAGGACAGGTTAGAGGGATTCCCTGCTGTGAGATTCTGGTTCACATAGTATATGATCCGGAATCCTATACCTAACTCTTAACTGAAAAAAGTCCTATGCTTAACTCTTAACTAGCTCGAGAATACATTATCATGCAAAAGAAACAAAATGAAGCAGAATTTAGGCTTTAAGAAAGCAACAAATGATATACATGTTATTGACAAAAATCCCATCTGTTGACAAATGATTTGTAGATTTTCTTGGTCTGTTGTTTTTTCTTGTGAAATTTGTTCTTGGCATTAGGACAATGCTGGCATCATAGAATTAGGAAGTGTTCCTTCTGCTTGTATTTTCTAGAAGATACTGTAGAGAGTTAATAGCATTTCCTCCCTAAAGACTTAGTACAACTCAACAGTGAAACCATATGGGCCTGGTGTTTTGTTTTGGGAAAGATTACTAGGTAGTGATTCAATTTAATGGGATCTATTCAGATTGTGTCTTTCAATGAGTTCTTTCATCTGAGTTATCAAATTTATGGGACAGAGGTGCTCATATTATTCACTAACCTTAAATATCTATGGGATTAGTAGAAATGATTCCTCTTTCATTTCTGATAGCCACAGTTTGTGTCTTCTGTTTTTTTCCTCCATTTGCTTGTCTAGAATTTTATTGATGCTACTGATATTTTCAAAGAATTCTCTCTTTGGTTTTTCTCTCATTTTCCTGTTTTAAATTTCATTGATTTTTTTCTCCAATTTTTATTATTTCTTCTGCTTGCTTTAAATTTAAATTGTCCTCTTTTGTAAAAAAATTAAGTTTACTGGTTCATTTTAAGTATACATAATGATCACATTCAGCACAGGGAATTTGTACCTGTACATGATATATCATGATTCTTGTTTTTTCCCCTCCCTTCAACCCTCCTCCCCTACTTATTTATGAAAGTTTTGTTCCCAATCTTCCCTTCTTTTTGTACTGTTTTTTCCCTTCCTTCCTTCCCAGACCTCCTCCCCCATTCCTCTTCCCATTTGGACATTTTCTTCCTATTTCACAAATTGTCCTTCTCTCTTTAGTTCCCTAAGGTGAAGCTTAGGGTTTTAGTCTTGACTCATTTATTTTCTGACATATGAACTGTTATTTCTTCCTCTAAACACCACTTTTGTTGTATTCCACAAATTTTGAATTTTATTTTCAATTATTTTGAAATATTCTCAAATTTCTCTTGAGATTTCTTTGACATATGTGCTATGTAGAAGTATATTGCTTAATTACCAAATGAGGACTGTGGTTGTAATGGATTGATAACTGATGGTCAACTTATAATCCCCACTTGAACTGAGTAAGCACGGTGCTGAGTGTGGGAGGCCCACCCGGGGACTGTGGCCATCAGCATGAGAGGCACAATGGGAGAAGGATAACGTGTTAATTACTAAAATGTTTGTTATCTGCCTACTTGTTCTAGTTACACTCTTGGTTCTGGCTCAATAAAAGGTGACTGTGATTGGTGATCGGAGCGGCAGTCCGAGAGGCTGTAAGGCCCCTGGTCCCAGACTTCTGTCTCTCTTGTTTTTCTTGTCTCTTTTCTTTTTTCATCCATGGGTGCCTTGTTCTCAGGACCTGTCACTATAGATAGAAGAACAATCAAACATTTTTGAGTTCTCTTTCTGTTATTTATCCCACTTGCAATGGTGTAAAATTGTGTTTATACACTGTTGGATTCATTCAGTGTGCTGTTTTTAACAGATGGTGCTTTGGTTTTATTGTGGTCTGAGAATAAAATTTGTATGATTTCTATATTTACAAATTTATATGGATGTTTTATAGTCAACAATGTACCTTATTTGGGGAAATATTCATTGAAGTTTGAGAAGAATCTGTGTTCTGGAGTTTTTAGGTGGAGTGTTCTGTAAAGGTCTATTAGATTAATTGATGTATCTTATCTTAATCTCACTGACCTAGTTCAAGTTGATAGTGTTATTCAGGTCAAATATGTCAGCAGTTATTGAAAGATAACGTTGAGCTCTCTAACCATAATAGTAGATTTACATATTTTCCGCTGCAGTTCTATTGGTTTCTGTCTCATGTACTTTGACACTCTGCTACTATGAACATTCACGTCAAGCATTATCATAGCTTTTCGGAAAATTGTCCCCTTTGTTGTTATTACTTCTCTTTTGCCTACAATCAATTTCTTTGTTCTGAATTGGCTGACTGCAAATGTGTAACTATGTGTAAACAATTTGTTTTTACTTATTTGTAAGTTTTAAAGTCTTAAAATTGTTTAAAGTTCTAAAGCAAAATATGAACATTTTTGATAACTTTTCAGATTCTCTATGAAACCTCACTTTAATTTTAGACATTGATAACATTTCTTTTATTCAGACAGACATTAGATGTGTTGTGTGAAGCATCTGAACAAATCCTATTAGACTTTTGGATCAACTACTTATAGCCTTGTGAATCATTAGCTTTAGTTACAGGCTACATCTATAGCCTTGTGAATCATTAGCTTTATCTTGAGACTTTTATAAGGAAATTTCTGTTTTTTTGGTGAAAGACAATTTGGAAGCAGTCCTAGATAGCAATGGCTTGCTAGATATGTTTTGTTTTAGTGTGAGTTACCATTGGGGCATTTGTTCATTTAAAGGTGGACACTTAATATTTACTACAATTTTCAACCACAATAAAAAATTCTAAGTACTGAAATTTAAACATATCTCAATGTAAAAATCTTCTACTTGAGGTGTGAAGAGGCAACAGAATTAGTCTCCAACTCTTGAGTGCAAACATAAAGTTGTTTCCCACTTGTCTACTCAGTAGACTCAAGAATATTGACAATTACTTTTTAAAAGAAACAAGGTAAAAAATAATTTTAAAAGGAAAAATAGTATAAAATTTGCTTTTATGATAATTGAAAAAAGCAAAGATAAACAATTTTATTAGCGCTATTAGTAAATAGTGTTACTGAGGGTGGCACATCAGTAGAAATCCTAGAGGCTAAGCATGTGAAGTCCATATCTACTATTATGCCCATTTTTATCTGGTCTAAAGCAGCAGTGAATCAATCAATCAATAAAGAGATACTGTAGAGATTGCCACTCCTCTCTTCTTCCTTGTTTTTGAGGGGGTAGAGGAAATGCAGAGCAGAACAAGTCAGTTCTTTTTCAGAATCTACCCCATTTCCTGGTTCTAGACCAAACAACTTCTAGGCAACAAGTATAAATGGATGACTTCACAAAGAACGATACAATACTCAAGCTGATGCAATAAGGAAGATGGAATGAGGTATGGAGAAAAAGTATCACAGGACTTGTTCGTGGGGGAGGGTAAAAAGAGAAAACACTCCAGGATGACTTACATCTTTTAGTTTTCACAAATGGAAGAGTGAAATGGCCATGTACTGAGATCCAGGAGAAGCAGGGTGGGTGGTGGTTAGGAATTAAAAGCTTGATTTTGGTTTCTTACGATTAACTACACAATTATGTAAAGATAGAACTAGGCAGCCAGAGAAGAAAGAAATACACATATATACGTATACGTATACTTGGGAGTGATCAATGTATAAATGGTTCACAAAGCTATAGGACAGGACGAAGGGTGCAAGTACGTAGATGAGAAGGAAACAAAAAATGAGATTGCAGACCTGAGCCCAGCGTTCAACCTTTAGCTGTTGAGAAAAATGGGAAGAACCAGCCAAGGAGATCCGGGTGTAACCAGGAGAGATATAAAGGGAGAACTCAAAGCTGGGTTTCACGAAGCCAGTGAAAGATACGCTTGCAGAAGGGATACTTGGCTGTATCAGATGCTGCCCACAAGTCACACGTAATGAGGATCAGGAATCACACCGGATTTACTGGTGTGTGGGGATTCTAAACAAAATGAGAGCAGAGAAACACTAGTATTCCAGCTCTTTTCAAAGAGTTTTGTTGAAAGGGAGGAGAAATAGAGCAATAGGGAGAAAGGTGTAAGAGTGAGTTTACTAAGCAACTAGTAAAGTCTCTGGGCTTCTCGTCTTTGCAAGTCCCTTCTGTATCCCTGGGAGATATAGAACGTCCTAAACCATGTATGTAAAAGTATGTTTTTACAATTTCCAAAATTAAAACATCTTAACTGCAATAAACTAATGTTTCCTTCCATTCTAACTTGCCTTCATCAACTATTCCTTCTTTTTGGGCGGCTGCAGACACGTCACAAAGTTAAATTAGGAATGCATTTAATTTAGGTTTATGTGTTTTTCTTGATCTAAATTTAAAAGCTGTTTCCAAGTACAACAACAATAACCACATCGAATTGAGAGGTTTTGTTGTGTGCTTAAATCCTGAAATTCTGAGAAAAAAATAAATGTAAACTGCTAGGAAAAGGGAAGTACCAAGAATTATAAGTTTCTGAACACTAAGTTATGAACTAATGTAGTTTATTCTTGGCTGGGGTCCTTTTAAGTAGGTAATTAATGTGAAGCAAATAAATTTGAAAAAGTATAGAAGCATTTTTTAAAAGGAAAGAAATAGAAGAGGAAAGATGCATTATGAAATGGGAAGAACGGGCTAAATGAGCACCCTTCTCAGTAGATAATGACTACAGCCAACAGCTAAACCTCTTTATTAAAAGTGTTTCAGTAGAATTGGTAAAGAAGGTATTGACTTTTCTGAGCTAGCTAGACAGTCATAATTCAGGTAATGTTAATTAGAAATAGCAGCACTCCACTATCCCCATAAAATGTAGTACTAGATGAGTTTTTATAAAACTGCTAGTTTCACACAGCCTTGTTTGTTGTAATACACAAATACATGATCATTCAGTCTATCCTACACAGAACCTGCCACTCTGACAAGGAGCCCACAGTTTTGCAGTTTACTCTGCTTCAGCACACAGCAAGCCGGGAGGTCTCGGACTGAGCGCGCACCAGAGCCTCTACTCCTGGGAACACCAGCCCCAAGCCCACTCTCCTTTAACTTTATCCTATCCCACCCAGCTTCACATTTCTCACTTTGCATGCTCTACATGTGACTATTTTCCCTCTTTTTGGCGCTTAACAATATACATTTACAAGAGGACGTGGGTTTCAGGGGGGAAAGGTGTTTCTGGGATCACAACTGCCACAACATCTTGAAGAGAAGACAGCTGTATTGCTGACAAACCCCAGTTAAACCGATTCTAAAATCACCTCCACCTTGCAGTGATGGGTTTCTTTTTCAAAGAGACACCAGACTGACATCTGTATAGAATGGGCGAGGCTCAACACTCCCTACTCAAGTTGTTGCTTTAGCATCCCCTTTCCTTTAGGATCTAACTAGCATTCCCGAAACAATTTCAAACCCACAGCTGCTTTTTTCCACTTTTGGAATGTCTCCTCATTGTTTTCATTTGAAAGAAAAGCCATTTTTAGCAGTCAGAGAAAAGCATAACTTCCTTTTTCTGTAGATATCTTTTTCAGTTAAACAAAATAAAATCTATATTTTAGCACTATCAGAGTGCAATGTAGATAACCCATAAGGAAAGGATACTTTTTGTCACGATTACTGCAAGGAATGAAAGTACCCTTATTCATACCTCTTTGAATAATATGTTCTTGGATGGTAATGCCACACAAAATTATTCGTCAACTCTAAAATGATATGAAAAGACACAACGTCTTAGTACTTTAATGTTTATTGATGTACTACACAGAATTAATGCATTAGTATAGGATTATATTTGGGTGTTAATCAGCCACTAGGGAGAAATTGAAAGCTTACAGTGAAGAGAGGCAACTTTTAGATTGCTCCCAATCAGCAGAAAATATTTACTTCATGGTCAGGCATAATTGGGCTGAATTATGGACAAAGAAAGCAGAGGAATCAAAACTCCTAATGAAAATTTGTAGGATGGTCACAGTGCTTTACTTTTTTAAAGTATCATACTTGGTACATACAAACTAATATGTGTACATAAGCTATGTAGATTAACAAAGCAACTGTCAAATTAAAAGTATTACTAGTGTTCATGATTTACCTATCCATTTCCCTATCTTACCAATAAAGTAACTATATCACACATTTTGACTGTCATCGTTCTGTAAACAGAAATTTTTTTTATTTATGTGCCTTATCCTTAGTAAATACGCTGTTCAATTTTCTTGCTTTTGAGCTTTATTTTTAAGAATTGATCTACATAGCATGGATATATGCCTACCACTATTTTTCTTACTTGAGTTTAATTAATTCCTAAAATTTATAAATTCTGTTGCATGGAATTATGTTTATTTTGCCACCCTCTCATTATTATGACATAACAAAATTATTGTATTCATTCTCCTGTCAGTGGACATTTGGATTATTTCATAACTTGAGTGTTTTTGTTTAAACTGTCACATTTTTCTTTCAAAATTAAAATTTTACGGCCGGAGATATAGCTCAGCAGCATAAGCACCTGCCTGGCAAGCATAAGGTCCTGAGATCGATTACCTGTACAAAAAAAAGAAGAAAGAAATTTTACTTGACCAGTATACACACATTATGGACAATTTGTAAACAAGGCTTAATTTAAATTTTCTAAAGAACTATTCCATTCTTTTCTGACCAGTTATTCCAGTTACTTTTCATCTTAAAATCTCCCGGGAAGATACAAGGTACAAATCATATATTGATAAATTCTTAGATTTAAAGCTCAACTAAGTCACAAGTTAGTGTCATATAACTCCATACCTGAAGTTTTCCAGCCTGTCACAGAGTATTAACAATGATACCAGATTGTTTCTTCAGGAGCGTGGAGAAATTTGAAATATTAAGGCCTATTTAGTAAATGACTGTAACAATCATGACCCTCCCAGGGCGTGGTGTACCTGGCAGCAGAACAGGACAGCTCAGGATAGAAGAGCCTGTCCTAACCCACCTGGACTCTCCTGGCCCTGCCACATACAGCGTGCAGTATGCATGCAGCTGCAGAGTCAAGCTGGCAGCACTCCTGAGGCTCTTGAGTGTTTATCAGTGGAGCAGTGTTTATCACTGTTCATCAGTGGAGCAGACACTAACTAGGTAGAGGAGCTGTAAGCACAAAGCTAACAGTTGTCCTCCCTCGCCGCAGCCCTAACATAGGGTGGGTAGAGGATGCTAAACACGGACTTCCTGCAGCACCTCCTGGAGATCGAAGGGCCCTGAGATTAGAGATGGAAGACTCAGGTCTTTGAGAAAGCTGCCACGGGTGTGATACACTCCCCAGGACTCTGGCTGAGGCAGCACAAAAGTGCTCCTTGCCCGTGTCCTTCACCTTGACTGGAAGACAGCAGCCCAGATGAGGAAGGTGGCTTCACCTCAGACACTTGGTTGGGGGCACCACAGCCACTGTGCTCATTTTACAGGGAAGGGACCACGCCTTTCAGATAAATGTTAGTTCTTGAGGTACATGATGTTTGCATTCCTTGTGGGAAGTTGGTACGTGTACGTAACAACTTAATTGCTTTTATATACCCTTTCCCTTCCCTACCTCCCCTTTCCACTCATTCCTTAGTCCCTTTCCTTTTTTTTTTTTTTGGTACAGGTTTGCAGTACATAATGTTTACATACCTTGTGTAGGGTTGGTGCCTGTATATAATGCACCCCAATTCCCCCTTTTCATCCATTATCTGGCCCGCTCCCCCTTGCATCTCTCAATCTCCTTCTCCTCTACGAACCGTCTCTCTACTTTGTATTAACTATCATTTATTTCTTCTTTATTTTTACTCTAGAGTTTCTCATATAAGAGAAACAATGTGTTATTTAAGCTTGTGTATCTGATTTACTTCACATTATGGTCTCAAGGTCCATTTTCAAGAGGAACCCTTCTATACCACTGGTGGGAATATAAAGTAGTACAACTACTTTGGAAATCAGTATGGAGATTCCTCAAAATCTAAAACTAGATTGGACCCAGCCATACCCCATCTGGGTATCTTCCTGAAAGAGTTAAAGACATATTATAGTGATACATGCATATCCATGTTTATAACAGCACAATTCATAATAGGTAATTGTTAGAAGGAGTCCATATATGCATCAACAATGAATGGATAAAGAAAATGCAGTATTTATATGGCTTGGAATGCCACTCTGCCACAAAGAAAGACTTAAGTCATTCGTAGGAAAGTGGATGCACCGTGTCATGTTTAAGCTTGTGTGTCTGATTTAATTCACTTAACCTTATGGTCTCAAGATACATCAATTTAGGACAATTTCTAAGGCACTGTTGCTGAAACCCAGACACTGGAGTTTCACCGGCAACCAGTGGCTTCTGGAGCCACAACTAAGTTATTTGAGTGAATGTACCAAGGTTGTCAGGGAGTTCCTTTTCAGAGAGTCCACGTATGGCAGCCCTTCACTTTTCAGTAACTTCAGTGGGAAACAAGGCAAATTCCTATAATTTAAGAACAAACCCTTGTGCTTTTCAAGCCTTGCGACAGAGATCTTACAAGATGGCATGTCATGACCAGACAGCCCATCAAGCATGATGTAGCACAACATTTTGTCAAAACTCAATACATTTTAGCTATTCCTGGGCTTCTTTAGTGTGAGTGCCTGTGGGCTGCACAGGATCCATGTAGGGGGACCTGGTATGGTAGAAAGTGTCCCCATAACCCAACACGATACTCTCAGTCCTCCTGCCACTCATCCAGGCACAGGTCCAGCCAGTTATCCTGATCCTTATCTTTTTTTTTTGAGACAGGGTCTCACTACATAGTTCAGGCTGTCCTGCACTATGTAGCACAGGCTGGCCTCAAACTCAAGGCGATCCTCCTGCCTCAACCTCCCAAGAGCTGGGATTACAGGCGTGTGCTACCATGCCTATGATTCTCATCTTTTAAAAATGTATTTTTAGAGCCATTTAAAAACTTACATCTACAAAACACTATAAAAACATTTTTCTGGATAGTAGGGAAGATAGGAAGCACTAAGACTCAATAAATTACATTGATCATACTTGGCTTATTTTCTTCCGTTTAAAGACCAAACTTTTCCAATTTCTCCACTTTCTCCACAAAAGTCATCTTTCACTTTTTGGATAGCCCTTCCAGTTCATCTGTCTTTTACTCCTTTCACTTTCTTTTACAATTTTTGGCAGATTTATCTTGCTCTTTCTAGCTTGGTTTCCAGTTTTACAGGACATGGCTAGGAACTTTGGTAATTCCTCTAAAGCTCTTGTTTTACTCTCATTTAAGCTCACCTGAGTTCATCTCAAGTTTCTTGGCAGTGATTTGTGGTGGCAACCAGTTGCCTGGCCACGTAAAGGCCATAGCACTGTGGAAGGCTTCACAAAGCCAGAGAGCAGTTACTACATCTGAGGAGCCCTCAGAAGCCTGATTTACACACTCCTGGTGAATGGTATTTTAATGCAAATCACAAAATGAATCATTCATGTTTATTTAATCTAAATGTTTCTCCTGGGTAGAAGCCTTCTTCTCTCCGTAAGTTGCAGAGCTGATTCCATTGTCTTCTGGCTCTCAGTACTGCTCTTGAGAAACCCGCTGGTGTGCATGATTTGTCTTTGCTCTCTGGCTATTTTTGTGATCTACCATTGGTCCTCAGACCAGGAAACAGGGAAAGAGCAGCAGAATAAGGGTAAGAGTCTGAGTAAGGTGAATAAACTCAGTAAACTAAAGGCCAGGACTTAGAGGGGCCAAATAGAAGCCTCAGGAAAATAGAGTACAAAGGACAAAGGATGAGTCGCTCAGTAAACTAGGAAAAACCTGAACGGGTTGGAATGCAAAACCCAAAGAAATAACACAGACCACTTTCCAGACATCAAAAGCCCTACAACACCAACAGCAGTAACTGCTCACCTGCTCATTCTCCTACACCTCTGTCGTCAAATTCTCCATAAAGGTCGGTCCCTGGACTCACACATCTGCAGTGTCAGTCTTTTGGAGCCCCTCCTGACAAGGAGGTGCTTTCCCTTTTATTCTAAGAAACCACACTTGGTACCTGCCCCTCTTGCTTGCCATGTTGTATCAATCTTTGCTGCCCTCAGCACAAGGACCCAGAGGGAGGGAGTTGCTTACAGTCTCAATTGCAATTTTACTGCTGTGTGTCTAGGTGTGCACTTCCTTCGTTTTCCTGGTTGAGCTACACCGCGATTCCCTTATCTACGGATTCCTGTTTTGTATGTTTTGCATAATTTCTGCCTAAGCTTGGACATACCCTGAAACATGAGTTAAAAACAAGGGGACCAGTTAAAAAGCCACTAATGATTTTCACTTTGATTGAAACATCGTTTCTTCCAAAAGGGCAATTTTGAAATCAACAGCTCCAAATTATCAATGGAGAGCAAGGGGTATGGAATTAACTTCTCAGCTCTTCCTTAGCACTGTGATGAGGCGTCTACAAATATGCTCTCTGGTTTCTTCACAACGATCTTGTGAAGTGTGTCCTTTACAGATGGGGAAACTGAAGCTCAATGGACTGGCTTTCCGAACACCTCACAGCTTGCAACATCAAGCCTAATTTGAAATCTCTTCTGACGGCATTACAAAGAAAAGTAGAGGAATTAGTAGAAGATCTCTTTCAAGAATCAAAAACCTTCCCAAACGCCCTTCCCAAAGTACAAGCAAATTCAAATATTAAATATGGGGGAGACGCTGTCAGTAAAACAAGTGGCTGTCATCTCTTGTGATCGAACACAACACCAGGGTGCTGGAGAGCCTCGGTAGGCTTTGTAATGTTTTGTGACAATGTACTTTTACAAATGATGGGAATTTAGCAATTGCATTGGCAGGATGGTTAAGTCCATCAAATACCATTTATATTCTCATAAAGCACAAGAACGTTTTTTGCAACAGATGACAAGTATAAAACATGGTTGCTGTTCAGGAGGTTTATAATCTGAAAGGTAGTTAAGATACAGGAGATAACTAAAGGGATAGAAAATTGTTTTGAAATTTTGTTTTTAAATGAAAAATTCCCAGGTCTTTGGTGGTAATCAAATGCCTTGTTTATGTACGTTTTAGAATGGGATATCAAAAAACACTATTACTGAAACAAAATTTTAAAATATTAAAATATTAACATAAAAGCACGAATAATATGACAAAAAGACTGATTTGGTTTCTGGGATATAATGTAAAGTGATTCTCAACTACTAGCAGGAAGATACTTCTCCAGGTATATTTGGGCACAGAATAAAGAGGGTATGGAATTTCAAAATAAGGAAGCACTTTCAGCCCTTGCTTTAATCTTTATATAAAAAAATTCAGTTAACATGAAAGAGAGTGATGATTTTTTCAGTTTCTAAAGGGGGGGTACCAAGATGGAAGACCAAGAAAAATCAACAGGGCAATGTGGGTTAGGAAACAGGGCAACAACAGAAGGAAGGGGGAGCCTGGTGTAAGGTCAAAAGCCATGGAAAAATTAATAGGATGACTACAAGGTAAAGGCTATTTGAGAGGAAGACTTAATATGAACTTTGAGGAAAAAGTATGAAAATATTTAAACATGTAACATAAAGCTCCTACTGAAACACAAGATACATTTAAAATAATTTTGATTAAAAGGGAAAATATACTGTAAAATATTTATTTATTTATTTATTTATTTGCGGTACTGGGGATTGAACTCAGGACCTTGTGCTTACCAGCAGGCACTTATGCCACTGAGCTATATCCCCAGCCCAAAATATTTATTTCATAAAAATAATTTTATAATCTATACAGAATTGAATAAAAAGTACAACAAATTATTTTCACTTCTTTGCAAAACTGCATACAGTATAACTAGCACACTGGATTCGACATTCTATGGCCATCCACCAAGATGGGACATATAATCTTGTCTTAAATAGGTAAAGGTTCTGGTTGGATGCCACAAATTGTGGGTTAAATCCCAGGGAAACATTCCTTTGGTAACATGAACAATTCGATTCTACCACAGCCCATTTGATTTTTAAAAAAATTACAATCCCTCAAACATGACTTTTCTACTTGTTTGTGGATAACTTCTTACACAGCAAAAAGAAAACAGCAAAGTAGACAATATAAAACGAGACTGCTAATTTATGACACAATTCCCCTTCCTTTCCTGAGCTAGTGTTGTTTTCTTTTCCTGTAACTATTTAGGAAGGTGAATGGGAATGACTTATTTTTATCCTCACCTATTTTGCTTCTAGGATCCTTGCTTAAAACCAAATGAATATGTCAATTCTGCAGTCTTGACACTATTATTTCCATTGTTTAGCTGTGTCATTCTAAAAAAGTGAACACCCAGTTAAGAGACCTACCTACGTGCTTTTCCAAATAAGGCAATAAAGTTGGCTTTGAAATAGTTTTCACTTCTCACAAATATTAGCAGTCCCCTGGTAGACTGATTACAGAATTAAACACATATAGAACAATATGCTTTTCAAGTTAACTTGGAAATGGAATTGCTACCTACTTTTAATTTAAACAAATATTTAAGATGATCCACCCTTAGAAACAAAGGCAGATTTAAGGTACAAAAATGCAGGAATCAAAGACCCCACTGAAATAATTAGAAAGAGGCTCAGTTTACGAAAAAGGCCTTGGAAAAATCCAACTCCTACTGACATCTTTATCTTGAATAAGAAAATCAAATAATGCAAAAGCTATACACGGGAATGAAGTTATTTTAAAGAAAAAACAGTTTCATTTCATTTCGGAAATAAAAGGGAATGCAAACACAAAATGGGCTAGCTGTATCTTTAGCCCACATAACGAGTTTTCATCATGGAATTAACAGTCCTCCATACTGAAGTATTATACACAAGCAAACCTAAGTTTTCTGATTAGGTCTCTTCATCTGGATTATAAGCAGGCTTTAAAACTTGCCTTCTTTTCTTACTAAATGAGCTTCTCTAGGAAGCATATGAATAATGCAAAAATGTGTTTCTAAAGAAAGTTTACACAATACAGAATGGTAAAGATGGGAACCAAGAACATTCATACAATGAATTTTCTAAAAATAACTTAAAATTAGAAATGCCACATACTCCTTAGACATTAAAACAGCAAATATTGCCAGTCACAGAAACAACACTCATCTGTAGAAACACAAAGGCACACGAGTTAACATAGGAATTAGAATGAAGGTCAACAGATGCATGTGCTGATAGAACATATTTCTATCATGGCTTGTAATGTCCCGTGGCCTCTCTGAAGCCCTGGTCCCACCAGGCCAAGAATCTGGCTAAGTGGATACAGATGCGTGTGACCTACAAAACATCAAACACGCTCACTAATCAAGTATACAACACCACGTGCTGCTTGATTGCTCGATTACTTGTTTTTCAAAATCAAGTTCATGTTTGAATCTGAAAAGTCATCCTTGAATTAGCTCTCATAAATAATTCATGAAATAAACTTCACCTCTCCCTTGTGTCAACAGTCTCAGGACACAACAGGAATACAAGGGATTAGTTGAGCAGCTGCTTTGAAGCCATGAAACATACATTCATAAATATTCGTCTGAACCTTAAAAATGTTAAATACATCCAGGCAGTTACTGTGCAGAGTTTTTGCTACAGGAAGCAGCTCTTCAGTGGTGACTTAGGAAGTGGTTACTTGAGAACTTGACTCTGGATCTTCCTGCTTTCTACATTTCTTCGCAACACTGACTGCACCACCAATCAGGAAAAGCACAGCGATGAGTGCAAAATAACTGGCGTAGATCAGGAACTAAAAGGCAGAGAAGTAGTAATTGACAGAATAGTCAATTAGAGATGTTGTACGTGCATATACTCTATGTAGTTAAAGATATACTCAGTTTTTCAGATATGCTTCAAAAAACATTGCACCAGATGTGGTGGGGCATGCCCACAGTTCCACCAACTCCAAAAGCTGAGGCAGTAGAATTGTTTGAGCCCGGGAGTTTGGGACGATCCTGGGCAACAAAGGAAGACTATCTCAAAAAAAAAAAAGCAAGGGAAGTTCCATGGACACACTACATGCCAAACACTGAGGATACAGAGCAGCAGTCCAACACGGTAGCACTGAAATCTGACTAAGTGTAGCTTCATTCCTTATGAGGCCTGTGATCTTGTGATACGTAATTTCTTAGCCCTGCCTGTTTCATTTGTAACACAGGCTTCTTAATAACTTCCACCTCACAAGGTTGCTGGAAGCAGTCAATGAGATCATGCACTTAAATGCTGATGGGCACAATACTCATGCTGTTAACATTTTCTAATTGCTGTTGCTGTTGCTGTTATGAGTCACAGTCTATATCCTTAAACTGAGGCTTGGGTACAATAGGCCAAATTCTGAAGATCTGAACTTTTACTCTTTCCCAGAAGAGGGCAGTAGAGGCCAACTGTATTCCATTATAGGTTTGCTTTTTTCAAAATAAGAATCTTCCCTAAGACAAGTTTTAAAAATGTGACTGTACAGTTTATCAAAATCTTCGTTGTTTACTACTTCTTCAAATAACTTACTAAATATTTATGAACTCACATATTCACAACACCTATAAACTGGTTCAAAGGTTCAAGTAAGAATGTACCTTTGCATCTCTGAGCCAGGTTCTTTCAAACCTGGACATACTTCTATAGGAAGCCTTTCCAGCCATTGCTGTCTGAACAGGTCACAAAATCCTATTCTTCCGTTGCTTAAAGCCACCATCACTACAGCAGGTCACGTGCTGAGGGGTCATGATGCCATCTGTCAGCAGCAAGCCATTACGTTGCTATTCAGGTGAGGGGTGCTTTAAGCAAAGAAGGGATGAGACTAAGCTGTGAGGTGAAACAGAGCACCTCAAACGTGAGCTACAGTATTCCAGCCATAGATCAAGGGTGACTGGGCCATGGCCCTGCGGCAGAGCACTCGCCTAGCATGCGTAACTGCCTGAGCCTTGACCTTGTGACCTCTCTGCCTGGCCTCAGGGGCAGCTGGGATTACAGGTATGTGGCACCACACCCAGCTGTGAATTTCTTTTTATTAATCACGCCCCACTTCTGTCACCCCGACCACATCAGGCTATCTTCAGGGTCAAGGGAGAGCACTTACTTGAATGGTGATTTCTAAGCCAAGGCCACTGGCATCCACCACAATCAGAGTGAGCACAGTCTGTAGGGCCAGGGCAATAAAGGTATTTACACCAAACACCAGGGCGTAGCGCTCCATACTGAGGTTCGCAGCAATCTGAAACCTTTTTAAAAAAGTAAAAGAGTGAACAGACTAAAATTGCTTATTGGGTCGTTATAATTTTTACTTTAAATGCAAGGCCCAGTCCCTTCTTTGCACTGTTAACTTTCTTCCTGAGGGAAAAATTGTTGCTAAACGTCAATCTCGTGCCAATATCTGAACACAACAGTAACAGATAAACAAGGGAATAGGTCAACTTCGTCTAAATGCTTCCACAAGGGAAAAACTGGTAATGCACATACAATAAAATGTCTCCTCCCATTTGCCTCTTTTATCTAGATATTTTAACTTCTTGGTTTATTAAGAAATTAATAAACACATACTGCCACAACTTTTCTCAAGACTTCGAGCCAAAATACATACGTTGCTATTGTGATGAGTAACATATAGATGATTCTGAAGATGACATAGGATGCATAGCACGCCCAAATGTTACCCACAGTGTCCATGACGTACACTGCAGCAGCAATCAGGAGAGAACACAGGGATAACGTCATCTCTCCCCAAGTTGACCAAGATATTTTGATGTAACCAACAGCAAATACAGCAATTGCACCTACAAAATAAAAAGTAACCTAGTTATTTTACTAAATAGATACTATTTCAATAAAAATTCATTACTGTTAAAATTTTGTATCTTTAAACTTATAAATTGGGTAGCTCAAGATTATGGTGGACCTTGAAACTGGCAGAAAATTCTGTATGTGATAGAATGAATAAGGTGGGGCCACTGAAAGATGGTGAGAAACTGAACCAGGACAGGTGGGAGCGAGATGGAAAGGGAGGACAAAGCCCCACGTGTATTGCTAAGTAAAAGAGTGCAGGGCTGATAGAACCGCTGCTTCTAACTGGGCAGTACGGCAGGGTGAGTCATCGCTCCGGGAGACCGAAGAGCAATCTACGGCTTCTCTGCCCTTTGAGAAAATGATGAGAGCTGAAATATATGGAGTATTTCCTGGGTGTCGGACAGAGTTAGTATTTATAGATATCATATAAAACCTTCCAATGACCTTGCAAGGCAGGGCAACAGATCAGAAAGGGACAGTGAGCTATGATGTCAAGGACATAGGCTCTGAAGCCACCCTCCCCAGGTTCAAATCTTGACTTTATTACTTTCTACCTATATGACATTAGGCAAATTATTAAGCTACTTGCCCCAAGTTTCTGTTTATTAAAAAAAAAAAAGGGCAATCGTAACTGCACCTATCTCACGATAATCTACCATATCTTAATATCCAACAGATATTAGCTTTTACTGTTAAAAACTGTAATATATTGCTACTTAAAATTTCGTATCAAGTGACAAAATTCTTCAGTAAATACATTGGTAAGAGAAACTTGGACAAGCAAAAATATTTGAAAATTATGTTAGGTTTCTCCAAAACTTAAAATAATTCAAATTTGCCTGCAACATCCTCTACCACTTGAGTAGTTTCAAGTTTTCCTAAATTACAGAGTTTAAAAGAAATAAATTAATCTTTGGAGTTGCTTCCTTTTTGGGAGGGAAGAGTTAGTCATGGTTAGTGTAACTACCAAGACTCTCTCCACACTACTGGCTACCATCGTGCTTTACTTACCCAGTAAGGTTGAAACGGCCTCCACCCCACCATTGTAGATAGCAGCATGGCGAGAAGGCATCACGGTCTCCCACAGACCCTGTGTGTAGTTGATGACTTGGAAATAGCCACAGGTGGAGAGGGCCCACCACACAGACCAGCAGAGCAGAGGACGGGACGAGTAGCATATCAGGAAATCATTCCACAGTACCTTCAGCACAAGGAGTCGGTCCGGCTTGGGTTGCTACACAGCAAAGGAAATAGAACAGAAACCCCGGATGCTAACTGTACAGCCAGCAATTAGTGTACGGACCCAGTTTTCTTTTACCTTATATAAACTAACTACTTATTTCATATAAATAAAACATTAAGTCACTAGCCAATTATATTTAACCCTGGAGGGGAAGATTATTCTTTATAACCTTATAAGTGATAATTTACAGTAAAGGTACAAAGTTATTCTTAATTACTCATGTCTAATAATAATATCAGTAACACCAATTACCATTAAGAACCTACTATGCATACTCATTTGAATTCTCATTTGATAGTCAAAATAACAGATCTATGAATAAGAACACTAACTCTACAGAATTAAATAACTTGCCCAGAAAGTTTTACAAGTGGAACTTGAACTTCTTTTTCTTTAAAATATATTCTATTTTGCTGCTAGAAATGACATTATTAAATTCCAGAGAAGCACTAATTGTGCTGATCTCGCTGTTTTATAGAACTCAAACATGCATACACACAAAGGATGGTTACTAAAAGATGTTCAGTCTACAAACAAAAGCATGGCAACAGTAAGAGAACGTCTATTAAGCATTAATGGCATGCCAGCCCCCACGCTAAAGAGGTTAATTTGAATCTCTGCGCTGAGTCATGCTGAGGATCAAACTTAAAGCATCACAAACGCTAGCCAGGTGCTCTAGTACTGAGCTTCACCCCCAGCACCAAATCATTTTTAATGGATGAAGAACTGAAAATGTGTCAGGCCCAGATATAAGCCAAGCATGAGTCTAGTTCCAATTGTGAAAGAAAATTGCTGATTGCTCTTTTTCCTGCAGGGTTAGCAACCTATGCTCCAAAGGAAGAGGTTTTCTCTGAAAAGAACTTAAAATACTCTAAGGTAACTTGTGTGCAAGATTATCATTTTGACTCCATCTATTTAATTTTCTCTTTCTATAAAATGAAGATAAAACTAACCACCTACTCTTGAATAATCACCACAACTGTATTTAGGGTTTAATTATGGGTTTTGTCAATTTAAAATGGCTTTGGTCCCCAGTATCCAGTCTGACTTTCCTTTGCGCTTGCCAATGAAAAACAGCAGTATTTTAGGGCCAATGAATCCAGGTACCAAGCAGCATCATTCACCTGCTGAGTTAGCAGCAGCTGAGCCCAGGACACATGGAACTGACTTGAAACCTGATTTTGACTACACCATAGCCAAATGGATGGTTCTGACAGTTTCCAGCCTAGTGAACTATCTCCCAGAGCCAAGTATGGTGAGAAGTGGACCTTATATTATGCTCTCCTTACCAGGGTGAAAGTTTATGACCCCTAATACCTTTTAAGATGCTCAGATTGTTCTATGATCTGTGGTTAGAATAATTTTTAACTTTCTATCACTTTATAATTCTTCAATATGTAAAAAAAACCTGACATCTTGTATATTTATAAGTGATAAATTTCAAATTGGTCTAGGAGACAGTTTTTACACTACATGTCATAATACATGATTAATAAAACTGATTTAGTAGCCAGTGAACTTATATAAAAATTAAAGCTTGACATTACTGGTCTGTAAGAATCTGTAAAACTATTGTTAGTGTTTAAATTTAAAAAGTCTCATTTTATATATATATTTTAGCCAAAGCCACTGTAACACATTTGAAACAACTCCCTCATTTTTCTACTATAGATCTATCAAATGACTGTGTTTCTTTCCTTGCCTAACAATCCTTTTCCAATATCACCCACCAAACTAAGATGGAATCAGCATTTCACTGATTGATGAAATGATCAGCAAGCATTTCATTGATACTCCCGGTCAAGTTGACTAATGCTGCCCACAGGTGCTCTGGTAGTCAAGAGTGAGTGTAGTGAGCGTCAAACAGACCCCTTGGAACAATAACCTAAATTTCAACCAGTAACCTATGGTAAAGAATGGGAGTAGGCAGAAGAAAGTTTTCATTGAGGGCCAGGTTGAAACCACTGGGTGAACTCCACATAAAAACCATGACTGCTCACAGTGGGTCTTCGTTCTCACCGGGTCCACAAAACTGAAGGAGCTTGGTATTATGTCTCACAGAGCCCATAGGCCAAGCATGAATTTCCAAACATGTTTCAGAAAAACTCAAAGGAATTCATTGTGCTTGGAATGAGCTTTGCCCCCTCAAACTTTATAATGTAGCATGGAAAAACAAAGAAACTTCTATCAAAAAGTAATAAAAAAGGTGAGTGACTAGGGAAGCAATTCATCTTCCTGGCCACAAAAAATAAATGTAAGTATTTTAAATGCCATTCTCCTCTCCTCCTTACAATCAGACTTTTAGTATGTACTCCATTATCAGCTTAAATTTTTCTCTTGTGATTTTTCTACCTCTGCATTAGTCATGAGTACTTCACCTTGGAAAGGTAAATAACATGTATCATTTTTAGCACCAAAAAGGAAAGTGAGCTCCTATCTACAAATCTTTTGACTTTGGTTCAGAGTCTAGAAGTACAGATGAAACATTTTCATCTACTCATTATGCAAAAAGTTGGTGTTTCCCTGGACATTCCCCCACCCCCAGTTCCCTTGTGGGAGCCAGGGAGAGGCAGGATGAAGAGCCAGTGCTCCTCACTGTTGGCTGGAGCCGCAGAGATAGAGGCTATGTCTTCCTGGGGCTTGAAAAATTACACTTCAGAGCTGAAGCACATCTCAATCGTGTTATGCAAATTACTCTTTCTGCATGTTGCAGAGGTGAGTTCAGGCCTCCTACCTAGCCCAGCTCACAGCACTCACCTACTTCCTGCCATTCTCACAGTCACTTATCCTCAAGCCACTCCTTTCTTCACGAGTAAATCCCAGGTTTGGCCTTTGGTCAAAGCTTTTTTCCAGATAGCCATCACTGTGGCTGGACTCAGGACCCCCTTGATTCCCCACCATTTTGGATATAGTATTGTGTCTTTATTTACACTGCGCATTGCACTGTAAGGGGTAAAATGGAATTAACTCATTACAATTCCAGTAACTTTTCCATGGGATTGCCAATATAATTGTCCTGGGCCATGACAAGGACGGGGAAGGGCTCTCTATACCTCAGCTTCCCAAGTGCTGGAACTACAGATGTGTCCCGCCACACCCAGCTACTGGCAAAAACTTTAAGTGCTTTCTCTGTACATTAAACAGTGGAGATAGAAACATGGAGATACAGTTCCTAAAACTCAAGGCCCTGCTGACATGAATACATAATGCTGTCTGATTTTCAAGCACTTTAAGGAAAAGAAGTTTGTTGTCCCTAACACAAATCAATTTTATTTTGAATTAATAAATGAGTGAACTAGTAAACCAACTCAGGATAAAACCTGAATCCAAATACATACAAAATCTAGCAAGAATGGGTTTCCTGTCTGTTTTACCACCATTAGTCACCCCCACAAAACTCTAGTTACAAGAAAAATTTAACAGTGAGCTTACCGGTTCCTCCATGGGAGGCTCCTCCAGATTTAAAGGGATTTTTGACTCAATGTCCTCCCACGCAGGAAGGTGGTTAGTAGCAGACGTGTCAGTAACAATGCCGCCATTTTGTACCTTGATCCCATTCATTCCCGGGCAGGATGAAGGAACGTGGTGGAAGAAGAGGCTCTTCTGTGGCATAGGCAGAAACCAGGCCACAGCAAATGCCACAGAAACACAGGTGAGCGAGACAACATTCAGGCTGAACAGAGACCAGCCTGCCACTGAAACAAGGATTTGCCCTAAGACAGAACCCACTGTGAAGCCCACTAATGTGGCACTCCGACAGTAACTTGTGACCTTCTGGTACATGCCCAAGTCTACTACACTGTAGATATAAGAGTAATAGGCGATTTCAGTGGCTGTGCCGATGCCATAAAAGAATTCCAAGAACTGAATGGCCAGCAGTCCCTGGGCATAAAGCAGCATGAACCATGTAACAATAAGGCTGAGGCCCTGCAGCAGAACAACAGGTTTGTAACGGAGGTAGTCTGTGGCGAGGAACACAGGAAACAGCAGCACCAGGTAAGAATAAGTCCATACTGGATAAATTTCATTGAAGACCTGGCAAAAAGAGAATAAAAACCCATTAATGATCAAAAGACTTAACTATTCATGAATAATTTATTCTTAGAAAACAATGTACTCACACTTTCAAGATCTCATCCTTATCAACCAAGGAAACTTCAGTAATAGGAGTTCAGATAATATATGGATACTCATCTCTATCTCCACTCCATCTTTTTCCAATAAAAGCTTAGTTCAAACACTTCCTTATCCAGAAAGGTTTTGTTGGAGCTGATGGTATGTCTATGACAATACTCAAGGCTCTCTTGATGTGTTTTGTAGGTGCCAGTGTCCTCAGTTAACTCATCAGACTGTTTCACAACAGTGGCTGTGCATCTCTCAAGAAGCTGTAAAACACTGGATGCCATGCCAAAGTTTTAAAAACCTCCCAGGAGATTTCAGTGGCAATCATTCTCAACCCTTGCCTTATAAGGTTAAAAAGACAGCCCCAACATTTATCTGGACAACCTAACAGCATAGTGTTTAGAAGACATGGGACAAGCACAGCTTTCGGAGTTGAATCCCTGTCAGTTCTTGCTTTTCGGCACGGGTCAGGGAGTTTTAATACTACTGTTCGCTTAAGTTTTTCTGGCTTTAAAGTACATTTTTGAGGGAACAGAGGAACAGGTGAAGAAGGCAAATCTGTTCTGACATATTGTCAGAGTGATTTTCTCTGAATGGTAGGCAATTTTCATTACCTTTTTATTTATTCATAATATGAAAGAAGTTTTTTCTTTTTAAAAGTTCATTTTTAACTAACAAGTACATATTTATGGGGTACAGTACGTAGTACTATACATATTATACTGTGTAATGATCAGCTCAAAATATCTAGGTTCTCATAATTTCTTTGCGATGAGAACATTCAATATCCTTCTGGCTAATTGAGTTATACGATACAATGTTAACGATAATCATCTTCTTGTATATAGTAATAAATATACCAGAATTTACTGCTATTTTCACTCTAATGCAAATTTTTTAATTGGGCTACAGTAGAAATAATTTTTAAAATCAGCTTTAAAAACAATTTCAGTTCTGTTACTTGCTATGTGATTAGAGATGCTCCTTGACTTATGATAGGGTTAAGTCCTGATGCATTCATGTAAGGTGAGAATGTATAAGTTAAAAATGCATTTAAAACACATAATCTACCATGTACCACAGATCAGCAACACAGCACACAGGAGTATGTGTTACTTCCCCTTGTGGCTGCATGGCTAGCTGGGAGCTGCGGCTTACCACCACATCCCACGTCATGAGAAAAGCACAGAACCACATGCTGCTAGCTGAGGAAAGAAATAAAAATTTAAAATCTGGAGTATAATTCCTACTGATTGTATTATATTGCCTCTGTTCTATCCTAAAGTTGAAATGCTGCTAAGCTGAACTGCTGTCAATCAGAAACTATATAGTTAAGGTTCTTTAGTTTTCCTCAGCTTTACTCTCCACTATCAATAAAAGACGGTAAAACTTATTTTGACAGGATTGTTTGTTGCAAGGATGAAATGAGAGAATCCACTTTTTTCACAAAGCAGGAGATTACAGCTGAAATATATAACACACCCGTGGCAATGAGAATCCATCCTTATGGACTAACGTTCCTACTCTTTCCATAGCAGTCACTGTGATGACCTTTCCTTCTTTTTACACTGAACCCACTGTCCAGCAAGGTCCTGAGGATATAAATAAGTCAGTTTATAATGATTATTTCAAAGTGCTCTTCAATTTTTTTTTTTTTTTTTGCGGTACTGGGATCGAACTAAGGACCCTGCGCTTGCTAGGCAGGTGCTTATTCCACTGAGCTATATCCCCAGCCCGCTCTTCAATTTTTAAGTGCTTTTTGGAAAGTAGTCTTGGTAAGCAACTGAATAGTTTGTAAAAGAGCAATCCGAAGCTAGACTTTGACACTGAGTCTGAGGGTGGTGTTCCATTTAACTGTCATGTATATCTCAATTCACCCAAGTGTGAAATGAGCTAATTTCTTTTAGGTTTTAGAAAAATAACAAATTAAACAAATATTGTAAAATCTCTTGCCAGTACCAAGGACAACTATAAAAGTAAAACATAACCCCCATTTTCTGAAATATATTCCAGACTTGCTTTATAACTGGCCTTAAATCACAAGTGACCTATTTAATACTCTTGGTTTCATGAATATTGGTTAATTTGGGCCTGGAAATCAGCATCAATCCGTGATCAGGAAACTGTTGCATCTCTATGCAGATATGAAGGAATAATCATGAACTGTAGAGATGATTCTTATTCCAAAGTGTGCAAACGTTAGAAAATGAGGAACAGAGTGTCTGTGGCCGGGGTGACCACAGCAGAATGTACCCCTAGCAGAAAGTACACCAGGGTAAGGGTTACTTTGAGATGGAAGATGTGCATACATTTCACAGCTGTGTTCCAATTAACAATTTCCCACTCCCTTTTCTGCTTATGCTTTTACAGATCTCCGGTTTTCTAAAATTTGAAACTGCCTGCTGTTGGACTCGGGACATTTCTTAACCTTTACATGTTCCCTAATATGTTTCTCAGAACACAGTGACACAAAGCTACCAGCCACTAAACCTTTAAAAACTATCTCTACTAAAAATGTGGTACTGCATTTATAGCAACACAGTCTGTAATAGCTGAATCTTAGAAACAACCCAAATGCTCACCAACAGATGAACAGATAAATAAAATGTGGTTTGTGTATGCAATGGAGTACTACTTTGTCATAAAGAAGAATAAACTTGAGACCTTTTTAGGTAAATGGATGCAACTTGAGAACACACTTTTAAGTAGAAGAAATCGAACACACGTGTTTAAATATGGCTCAGTTTCTCTTGTGTGAAAACTGGAAACTGTAAATAAAGACCAACATGAATGATACTGGGAAGTAGGAGGAAAATGTTCACATGGGAAAAGGAACAAGAGAGGGAGGAGGGCAAATGGAAGGAAGGCAAATGGAAAAAAAGGAAGGAAAAAATGCAAAAACAGCTTTTGTAGATAAGGAGAGGAAGAAGGCTTGAGGGGAGGGGAATGGGGAAAAAAAGAAGAATCAAGATATACTAGTACAGGTACAAATTTCCTATGACAAAAGTGATCATTATGTGTATCAGAAGTGTACCAATAAAATTAAAAAAGAAATAGAAGTGTGCCATGTATACATGATGGAGAATTACTCATTCATAAAGAATGACGTCCTAGCATCTGCAGCAAAACAGATGGAACGGGAGACAATTACGTTACATGAAATAAGCCAGGCGCAGAAAGACAAATGCTACATATTCTCTCTCACATGTGGCAACTAAAAACGTAGACATAAATGTTTAAGACCATGACTGCTCCAGGGTGAGGGAGAGAGGGGGGGTAAAGAGAGGCTGGGTAATGGCACCAAAACATAGTTAAGAAAGAAGACAGAAGTTTTGGTGTCCACAGCAGTGTACCTATAGCTCACAACAACCTATTATATACTTTATGACTAACTCTAAGGAGCTCAAAGGTTCCAAATAATGAAATGACAGAGAGGGGAATGCTAGTTAATCTGATTTGATCAGTGCATGCTATATGTATGTGTTGAAATATCACACTGCACAAATATATAAAATTATTGTTACTAAAAAATTAAATGAAACATTTAAAAAATGTCTCTATTGCTCTCTTCAATACCCCATCTTCTGGTTCAGGTCTTTGGTTGACTTCACTCCAGTAATACTGTCTCTGCTTCGATAGGTTTTACAATTTTCAGGAATAGTTGTCCCTGAATAATTAACTGCCAAGCTTTCATTCTATATATCTCATCCTTTAATATCAGTTTAAAGTATCTCATATTTACAAGCCTAATTCTGCTCTTACTACAGAATCACAAGTTAGACCATGAAGATGAGGGAAGGAACCCTGCTAGCCTTGCAATGTGAAATGAAAATGAAAGGCAGGGAGTAGTAGGGGTGGGGATTCCGGGGAGTCCAGATGGCTTCTCTTTAAGTTACTCTTATTGAGAGACCAGTTACTTTCTACTGTAAGAGACACCAACCCAAGGTAAATGTTCCTCCACTGTTATTGTCAGTATCATGACAGAAAATCTCTGTGTATGTGTTAGGCACCACACTAAAATATTTTATCTAACTTACATCCAACTCATACAACAACTGTCCTAAAAGGTAATGTTTTTATCATCTCTATTTTACCATGAATGACACTTGGCCTTAGAGAAAGATTAAGTAAATAATCCAAAGTTACCACACCATGGACTGGCGAGGAAGGATCTGAAACCAATCAAGTATTCTGAATCAAATACACTAAAATGCCTATTTCTTCCAACAGAAGACTGTTATTGATCTATTACGTTTCAAGGTTACTTTTGATAACTCTGCTAACTTTCTCAGTCTGCAAGGAGGTGCTTTTATAGGGTATCTGTCAAGAGATAAAGATCATATAGTCTCCAGAGCTTGCTACTGGGTCTCCAAATCAGGTCCCCTCAAAGCTAAGCGATTACACTAGAAAACAATTCTTTGACAGACACTTTGAATTTGGAAGGGGAACTTCCGGCCAGCAAAAATGTTCATATCACAGATAGTATACTAGGCCTAGACATTGTCCAGACCTAACATCTCACCTTAGGTAAAATCTTCTGTGTGCTCAAAGGGAACTGATTTTATTCTCTCCAAAGTATCTTTTACAACTCTTTGGGTTAAAGCTTGTGCTTTCTTCTGAGATGGGAAAAGTCCAGGAAAACAATGTTCAATTTTAAGCTTTAATTCAGACTTAGACTTGGTTTTAGAATTGTGTTTCAATTAAACTTTTATTTGGACAACACTGTTCTCATCCTGTACAGAGATAACAATAAAGAATGAAATGCCAGCTTCCCAGGAGTTCTGAACCCAGTGAGGAGTATATACACACACAATATTTAGCACAGAAATCGGAAATACAGGACTTTTTCTTAGAGATGGATCTTGAAAGACAAGAAAAAGGCTAACAGAATGATGTCAACAGATACGTATGGGAAAATTCTAAGCATGTATCACATCTTTAAGTACAGGACAACAGATTAGAGTTTGTGGCTATGTCAGATTTATGATTATAAAATTAATATGAATGAAGCTTTGATATATGGAAAGTGGGGAAAGGAGAAAGGATGTAGCGAGACAGAACACTATCAAGGAGGTAAAAATCAAACCCTGTAAGGCTCTGAGTATCAAGTAGAATGTGGAACGGTTAAAAAAAGAAAAGTGGGTAAATATCAAACAGCATTATTAAAACTTTGGTTGTCAACAATTGTAATACAGTCAAATTTTAACCTGGTTAAAATTTAAAAAGAGGTAACTTTTAAAGTTAAATGCTTTTCCTAAAATCTAAGAAAGAAATTCTTGGAAAGTGGAAATATGGAGGAAACTGTCTTTCTCACTTAGGTAATAAATAAATGTGTTTAACATGATTCAATTTGGCCCTTCTGGGAGAAATGAAAACTTCAACAGAAACGTCATTGAACGTGACTTGGTATTTGCTTTGCTAAGAAATCATGTAACATTTTATTTAACTGTCCATTGCTGAAAACAAGCACTCACAAAGACTGCAAGTTGTACTATTTATTTCAGTTATTAATTACTTTAAAGAAATCTAGGGGTCTCCACAGGGGAAAAAGAGCCCTACGTGTACAGTCAGAATCAGGCATGGTTTCAAAGATCTCATAAACAAATGACACGCTTTCGGTCTCAGACTCCCAGATTTTGCTCCCCTTCTCCTCAGCTAATTTGCAATAACAGAAGCATGAGCAACAAATATTTACTGGACCTGGCAACTCTGCTTTATTTCCAATCCCCCTGAATGTATTCCACTCACTCTAGAAAGCCATCTGCTAAGACAGAGCACATGTTTATCATACAGAGCACACGTGATCCTCTACCCAGGGCACATTCCCAGGGCACGGGACAACAGATTGGCTTTCACACAACACGAGCAGCGTGCTCCACACCCGGCCCCTGCCCCGTGCTTTTCTGTGCGGCAAGGTGCACAAACTGTGCTGGCCACATGGCTGTTCTCATGAAACTTTGTCACCGTGCTCACAAGCAGCGATGACACTTCAGATTCAGTGTTTTTTGGAGTCTCCAGAATCAAATGTTCTCTTATCAATGCACTAGTTTTTTCTTGTAAAATAATTCTGTACACAAGAATTTCATCTTTCGTTTTAAAAAGTATCAAAATTCAAATAGATACTAACTGTAACAGTCCTTTATGTAATCATCAGTAAGACTGAGAAACAGATGGTCTAAGGTTTGGGTAAAAGTTGCTACAGTGAAAACAACATAACTCAAACAAATCCAGCAACCAAAACTGACTCTCAATTCCCTCTCAAATGCCCTTGGAAATGAAGGCACACTGCGGCAAGGACCTGGACTAAGTAATTATATCCGACCAGTCGGCAAGGGCCTCTGGTAGTGCCAACTTTTGCTCTGACCCGTTATGCTGCGGTAGTGGCCTGCTACTCAGCAGAGATCGCTGAATACTGGCAAACCAGGAAGAATATGGTTTAAACGGGAGGAATGTTTTATAGCACCTAAGGCAAGTAGGCAGGGTAAGAGGACAAGGACGTGTAGGAACAAAGGGACAGTTAAGCTGTGCTCATTCACCTGAGAGGAGGGAAAACAATACCAGACCTCAGCTCCCGTCCTCGGTAAGATGCAAGAAGAGGCAAGCTGAGCCTGCCTCATTTTGGCTTTGTGGTAGCGCTTTGGGGTTAATTTGCTTGTCTGTTTACATAAAGTCTTCTGCAGAAAGCAAGTACTGGCATCAACTATCAAAGAGTTAAACGCATTTCTAAAGTATTACACACTTGAGAAGTACTTAGAAGCCCCCATCTCGGGTAAATCAATCAGCAAGAAGTTCTTGATCGTGGACCACAGGGTTTCAATTACCCGAGGCATCACAGCAGGTATAGAGCCTTTAGAGAGCTCATCGTGTAGTTGAAAAGCAAATTTAAAACGTGAAATAACAATCCACAATATAAGAAAAACTATAATTAAGACCAAATTAGGAGGTATCATCTGCATTTATCACAGGAGATGGGGCTTAGGGAGAAAGATATCTTTGGAAGCAACCTCACCTAATTAAAAATAAAGACAATTGAAGGCAGATTCCCGTCCTGGCCCGTCCTTCTTCGAGGAGCACACCCCCACCTTGGTAAAGGTCATTAAAGCTAGGACCGGAAGGCAGGAGGTGTGGGGGAAGAAAGACCCTGGCCGAAGGGCAGCGGTTACCGACTTTCAGACACTGAGTATTTATTGAACCGCTCGCTCCTCTAAAGGGCAGTTTTCATTTCTTTATCAAAACATCGCCCCTTACCCTATACAGGAACGGCTGGACCAGTCCGGGCAGTGCCTCGGACGCAGCCCGCAGCCCGGAGCCCGCAACCCACCGGCGCTGGTCTCGGGACGCCCACTTCCCCGATCCGGCAGCAGCTGCCTGGACTTGACGCGACGCCCCACCCCGCCCCGCCCGCCCGCTCACCTGCCGCTCGGTCAGGTTCTTTTTCGACGCCAGCAGGTAGGGCGTTAGGAAGGGCTCGGACGGCCGCAGGCTGGCGAAGAAGCCGTAGGCGCAGAGCAGAGCGGTGGGCAGGAACCAGCACTCGCGCGGCACGCGGGCAGTGCGCAATAGCATGGTGGCAGCCGCCGCCGCCGCCCGCCGGGACACCGGGCCCGACACATCCATCCGAGACCAGAGGCCCGGGGAGACTGCCCAGCGCTCCCTGCTTCCTCCCGGCCGCCCGACTGAAGACTACCGCCGGCCACTGCTGCCCGCCCTGGGACGCACAGACCCAGGGGCGGAGCCTCACGGGGCTCCCATCCTCGCGCGACTAGAAGCCAATCACCGCGGACTCCTGAAGGCGCCTTCTCCTCTATTGGTCAAGAGGCGGGCCAGCGGCCGCGGCGGCGCGCCAGTCGGCTGACGTCGGGTCGGGGGCGGGGCTCCAGGGCGACGCTGCAGCTTAGCTGGAGACTCGTGCTTGTCAGGCAAGCTCTTGCGGGGTCACCCTGGTCCGGAACGCGACCTCGAGCCCAGCGCTTGATGAGCTTGCCCCACAAGCACCCTTCAGTCTCAGCCACCACCCTCCTCTCTGAGAGACGCAGTGACCAAAGCCCGGCGACATTTTAACCTTGCCGGGGAGAATGCTAAACCTTTCCTCCTTAGCTTTCAGGTTTTAAACTCTTCTCCCCCCTAAAAAGCCGCTGGACACCCAGAATCTGGGCCCTTGGGCCTTTTACCTAGAGACAAAATAGAGGAAAGAAGAACTTGGGATTATGAGAGGAGTGAACAAGCTAGTCACTAACACAAGGGCCGTGAAGTCCCCATGAAAGGGTTTTACTTTATTTCGTCTTTATATCCTGGACATAAAAGAGAACAACGAACCACGTAACTGCACAGTGTGGCCTGTGGCGCAGAAGGAAAAGTGCAAGATCCTGGGTCATTAAAACGTTCATTTGATTGATTTCTACATTTAAAAACAAAACACAACAATAACAAAATCTTGGCATAGTTTTCAAGGGCAACGCGTGATAAGAATCCCTAGTGCTTATCTTTTCTCTGCCTCTCTCTGCTCTACTCAGCCAGCCCTGTCCTAATCCACTGCAGACAAAACTGCATTATTTAAAGCAGTTTGCCCTGTAGGCTGGGATCTGCCTACCTCTGCTCTGAACTTGTGAGAGCAAGTCGCACTTTTTCTTTTTTGCAAAGAACAATCACAGTATCAGCAACAAAAATGAGTCTGCAGATGGAACGAGATACTAACAGAAAGATTCGTCTCTAAGTGAATGCACCAAAATATGTGAGTTGGCCAGTCTGTGAAGAAATACAGTTCGTGGTATTTATGTCTCTCACTGAGTCTTGTGGAGCCATGGAGGACCTTGGAACCTTTTGAGTTTCCACAAGGTTAAAACTGTTTTCCTAAACATACTGAGGCATTGTTTCCTTTCACACTCAGAGGCTACATAATGTGGGATGACATCATCACTCTGTAGGCTTAGAGAATGTATGCTTAAAAAACATTACAGGTTTAATTTATCATGTGATAACTATCAATAAGTATAACCCGCCAAACCAAATATCTTCAGGGGCCTCAATAACAGAATCTTGAGACCAAAAAGGTTGAGAATCTTTGATCTGTAAAATAAAATTATCTAGTTCCCTCAGCTCCCACCACATCTAGTGTCTGCTGCTTACCATGACCGCAGAAAGAAGGCCAGTAGTCCTCTTGGCAATTCCTTTGCGTTTGTATCCACTGTTTTAGGAAAAGAGAAGAAAGAAAAAGAAATACAGGTCACCTCTGAAAGAGAAAGAGGTTTACCTATTAGAAGCAGCTTTCCATCTTTCTTTTCCTGAGGTTTGGAGACTTGGCCTATATTAATCCATAAATCACCAGTTCTGTAACTTTTTCTTTTTGGTGCACATTACTTTGGAACTTCGAATCCTCTTAGCAGGGAGGCTGGGTATAAACAATAATTATTGTTAAACTGAGTAGAAAACGTTTTGTTATTATTTCTGTGCAGGTCATGACAGGCAGAATTGAAAGAACCCAAAATGACCCTTGCCCTTTTATAAGCTCTATCCATTTGACTGTGAGGTGGACCTTGTAAATTTAGTGAGATCATACTCATCAACTGTGGCTATGTAAAATTTTATGGTAAAAGTGAGGTTATCAAGCTGGGCTCAGTCTAATCACGTGAGCCTTTGCAGAAGAGGAAGTCAGACTTAAAAGATAAAAAGGATTTGATGTGCTATGCTGGAGGGGACTATACGCCACGGAATGCGGCAACCTGAGACTAACTCCTGGCTGACAGCAAAGCAGGAGGGGTCTTATTCTTAAAGAGGAAAATGAATTCTGCTAAAACTAGCAATATGCTTAGAAATGGATTCTTCCTTAAAGCCTCCAAAGAAGAGCCTAGCCATGTCAACACCTTTATTTTGGCACATGAAACCCTAAGTGGAAAACCCACCCAAGAACACCTGGACTTCTGAGCTGCAGAACTGTGAGCTAAGCTGTTATAATTTTCTTAAAATGCTAAATTTTTGGTAATTTATTGTGCAACAATAGGAAGCTAACACATACATAAATACAATATATTTTTAAATTGAAGTAATATTTATATAACATAAAATTAGTGTTTAACCATACTGAGTGTACAACTCAGGGGCATAAGTATATTCACAACATTGTAGAACTATGTAGAATTAGTTCTAAGAGATTTTCCCCACTCTTAAAAGGCAACTCATACCCATTGTTACAGTTTAGTTTAGAACACAAAAGTCCCCCCAGTTATCACATGTTCAGAGGCCGGGTTTTGGAAGATGATTGGATCATTGTGGCATATACTCATCAGTGCATTAATCTATTGGTAAGTTTATACCTGGATGTTCTGCTAGTAGCTGGGGCCTTATCAGAAGGGGTGGGTCACAGAGGGAATGACCTAGAGAAGTGTATTCTTATCCCTGTGCTTCCCTTCACTGTTCTGCCTCCTGGCTGCCATGGTGTGACCAGCTTTCCTTTGCCATGATATCACAGTCTTGGAGCTACCCAGCCATGGACTGAACCTTCTGTGAGCCGAATAATCATTTCTCCCCTTTAAATTGTAGATGTTGGGTATTTTGTGCCAGTGACGGGAAAGTGAGTAATGCAGAAAATTAGTACCAAGAGTAGGGTTATTGCCATGACTATACATGACCAGGTGGTTCAGAAGCCTTTGGAATTGGTTTGTGGGAGAAATTTAGAAAAGTTTGAAAATGCAGCTGGAGAAGCCCTACAGTGTTCTAAATAGAGTTTAGTGGGTAGTATTGGTAATAGCTCAGAACAGAATGCTGATTAGAATATGGACTTTATAAAGACCAGGCTCAAGAGGTTTGAGTTGAGAATGAGAACTCTATGGAGAATTGACCAGGGCCCATGCATGTTACATTCTGGAAAAATTTACCTTCATTTTGCCCATGCCCTAAGACTTGTGGGAGGCTGAATTTAAAGGTGATGGACTAATTAATCCAGCAGAGGGAATTTCAAGGCAGCTCAATGTTTAGGCAATGGCATGGGTCCTATTAGTTCACTTTGTAGCCAAATAAGCCAGGCAGTCAAAGGATTTTCTTAAATTTCAAGTTTAATTACTAGTGTATATTACCTTTAAGTTACACATCACACTTCACACAAAAATTTATAGATCTAAGACATTATTAAGAGCAACTTCAAGATTCTAAGAGGAAGAACAGGAAACCAAGGCAGAGAGTCTATAGAGATGTAAGAAGTCAACACAGGTGACTGGATAAGATTACAGAGCAGGCATTGCTTCTCCAGGAGGCTCAGGGCTTGTCAGGAGTGCAGAACTTGTGAAAACCTGAGTCTGGAAAGCAGAAAGTTGAGTGAACCATGTTAAGTGAGACGATCAAGATAAGCTGAAGATGGTGGACAGAGAATTGGAGCTAATGGTCTGTAAACCTTGCAATGCACTCACCAGGTGATCTGCTGAGTGAGGTACCACCACACCCCAGTGTTGGGTATCCCCCTTTTTATATGATCCAGATGAGGAAGTTTTATTGTTTGTTCACCTGGTGTGTCCAATAAACTCATGGGTCTGTATTTTTGATATAATTTAGATGAATCATATGTTCATCTGTCCCCAGTTTAATCTGGTAAATTTATAAGTGGCAATTTTTTATCAGCAAGATTAATTTTTTAATAGTGTAGACTTTACAGTTGTGCCCACAGCTTGGAGTTGTTTTTATTGATACATGTGTTGTGTCCAATGTCTGAAGGTTGTCTACTTGCACTGATGAGTTACAAAGTCATTGTCCCTCAGCATATAGAGGCTCCCCTCACAGTGGAGCAGGGTGCTGCTTTATTGGATGGAGTCACCCAGAACGAAACACAGCCTGAAAGCTACAAAGCATGATGAGAAAGAAAAAAGTGAATGTTTTAATTTAAAAAAATTTTAAAGTATTACAGTAAAAGATACATTACCATTAATCTTCCTCAGAATGCTTCTCACTTCAAACACACTTAACACTTTTGCCACTTAATGAAATCTTTTGTGACTTTAGTTACACTGTTGTGGCTTCCTTGATGAATTGATTCAAAATGTTTACCTTTCCTGGTCATTTTGACCTTGGGGAAGAATCAGAAGTAACAAGGCACCAGGTCTGGTGAATATAGTGGATGAAGGCACACTGTAACGTTTTTATGAACCTGCCTTTCTGTTGGACGGTACTCAGGGGCAGCATTCACTGTATTTTTTATAACATAAAGATATTAGTCAAAGAGGGCAATGCATGAAGCTATGAAAATGGACACCCTAGGGAGTTGTAGATGCCAGGAACGTGGAACATCCCCAGAGACAAGGAGTGATTGGAGCCAGCCCAAGAGAGAGATCAGGAGGACTGCTAACCAGCGAGGCCATAGCAATCCCTTTGGAGTTCCCATCTCACCGCCACCTACCTCAGGTCCTGGACACAGAGCTTCAGGATTTTATGTTTGCCTTGCTAGTTTTTGGTCTTGCTTTGGTCTGATTTCTTTTTATTTCCCTATTCCTCCATTTTGGAATATTGCCCTCTGTTGAAAGTATTTAACTTTTTGGTTTGAATTTGCCGTGAGTCTCAGAGGAGGGCTTGGGTTTGGACTTTGTAGCAACACTGGAAGTAGTAAAATTTTAAAGCCTCTTGAAAACAGACTTGATTCATCTTGTATAATGAAGATTGAGGGGAATCGTAGAGCTGTGTTCTAAAATGTCCCCCAGACTTTTCATGTATTTGGACATGGGGCTTTCCGAAGGCAGATGGATCGTAGGGGAGCTGTGTTCATTGATGGGGTAACCCACTGATGAGTTTATGGCAGAATGCTAGGAGGTGGGTCAGAGGGACCATGACCCGGAAGGGCGTGTTCTTGTTCTCTGCTCCTCCTTCTTCCTGGCTGTCGTGGTTTAAGCAGCTTTCCTCTGCTATGCCCTTGCACCATGATGTCTCTGTTTTGAAGCCAGCCAACACAGACTTAACTCCCTAATACTGTGAGCAAAAGAAACCTCTCCTTCTTAAGTTGGGGGTTACGAGTATTTGTCCCAGTGACAGGAATGCGGCTAATGTACCCAGCAAGTTGTTACTCCTTCCTCTCTCTGTTTCCCAACCTCTAACAAATGCTCATGTGTTTGTCTCAATGCACTTACGTATTCTAGAAGTCTCATCTAATAGGTGATCTCTGTTGTCTGATTTCTTTCCTTTAGCATGTTTTTAAGGTTCATCCACACTGTGGAATGTATCAATTCATTTCTTTGTATAGTTAGTAATATGGGTATATATACTATATTTTATCTGTATGTTCATCAGTTGATGGAGTTTTGAATTGTTTTCATCGTTTGGCTACAGAGAATTGTGCTGCTGTGAACATTTGTGTGCAATGCCTGTTTTGAGTTCTTTAGGGCTACCTATCTAGGAGAAAGACTGGTGTATCACTTGGTAGGTCTACATTTAACTGTTTAAGGAACTGCCAAACTTTTTTCCATAGCACCTACAACATTCTACTTTTTTACACAAAATGTAGAATGGTTCTATATTTTCCACATCTTTGTCAACATTTTTTTCTTGGCAGTACTGAGTATTGAACCCAGGATTTTCATACTGAGACAAAGCATCACTAAGTCACAGAGTTGGCCACCCTGGGCTCAGATGTGTGATTCTCCTGCCTTAGTCTCCGAGAGTACAGGACTTATAGGCACACACCACATGTCTGGCTATTATCCTTTAAAAAATGCTTGTAGCTGTAAAGTGGTATCTCGTGATTTTGATTTTCATTTCCTTTAATGACGGACAATGTTAAGCATCTTTTCATGTTTTTTGGCTATTCCTATTTCTTCTTTTGGGAAAATGTGTAAATTTTTTGCCCCATTTTTAATCAGATTGTCTTTTTGTCATTGTATAGTAATTATTTATGTGTTCTGGATACTGTGTTTTCCCATTCTACAAGATTAATGAGATCTTAATGGATATTTTTCTCCATTAATAAGTAGGTTATATGTTGTTAAAAGTAGTATTTTTATACAATTATACATTATATATTATATAATTATATTATTGTATAATATATATCATAATTTTATATTATTATAAAATGTATATTATATAATTATACATTCTTCTGATTCCTGCTTTTTCACTAAGTAATAATTCATGAAGAAGAGTTCAGGCATACATGTAATTCTTTTGAATGGCTACTTAATATCCTATTGTTTGGGTAAAGTGTAATTTATTCACTGTTTGAAGTCTTTCATTGTGTTTCTAGTTTTTCTTGCCATTGCCAACAATGCTGCAGCTACCATCACTGCACAGTACATGTTTTTGTCTTTTTAATTTCATTTTAATGGCATTTATTCCCAAGAGTGGGTTTGCTGGGTGAAAGAATATGTGTATTTTAATAGCTATTGTTCAGTTGTTTTCCATCAAATCTACAATAACTTACATTTTCACTAGAAACATATGAAAGTATATGTTTTGCACCTCATCCCTGATTATAGGTGTAATTACACAAGCCCTTTAAATGCAGAATTTTCTCTTTCTGGTAGGAGAAGTCAGAGATATATGAAGGATGAGAAGGATTTTATGTGTTGCTTTTATATTTTTTGCTTATCAAAATCACATGTTAATCAGTGGTTCTCAAATTATAATCATTTTGTACCATAGGGAGCATTTTTTCAATATCTGTATACATTTTTAATTGTCACTGCTGAGGGACAGATGGTACAAACACTTGCTGGGCAGAGTTAGGGAGTCTGCTGAATACCCTACAATATTCAGCCCAGCCCCCACAGCAGTTATCCAGCTCAGAGTGTTAGTAGTGAGCAAAGTGAAAAGGCATGTAAACAGGTTAAGAAATTCTGGTATAAGATTTGATTTTTTTTTTTTTTTTTTGGTATTGGGAATTGAACTCAGGACCTTGTGCTTGCTAGGCAGATACTTGTGCCACTCAGCTACATCCCTAGTCCCTAGATTTGAAAAGCACTGATGAGTGAGCTTGAGCATATGTTTGTAGGCTGTTTGGATTTATTGTTCTATAAATTCGATATTCATTTTCTTTGCCCTTTTCCCTTTAGTTTTATTACCTTCTCATTGATTTATAAGAGATTGTTATATTTTACCAGCTCTTTATTTCATTGTATTATATTGAAACACTATAATGGAAACATTATATCTCAAGTGTACTTTTTATTGAATTTTACAGTATCCTTTGCCAAATAATAAATCTTACTGTAGATCATAAAACAATCTGAACAAATGGTAAGACATAGGGTGTCCTTGGATAGGAAAACAGCATCAGAAAAATGCTCTTTTCTTGAAAGTTAGTCTGTAATTTTAATACAGCTCCAGTTGGAGCCCAAACAGTATTTAGTGAACAATCCAAAAGTATCTTAAAATTTGTAGGGCATAATAAAAAATGCCCAAGATTAGCCAGTAAAATTGTGCAAAGGAGATCAGTGAGAGGGTACATGCTTCACTGCATATCAGGACATAGTGTAAAGGCCCTGGAATCAAATCAGTTTGGCAGTATCATTAGAATAGGCATATACAGAAGTGAAACAGTACATTGAATCCAGAAATAGATCTTAAATACATATGAAAATTTAATTATTATTATTAATTATTAATTATTATTGATTAATAATAAATTATTATTAATAATAACAATAATTTAATAATTCAGCTAGATGAAAAGTGATGGATAACTTTAAAATGGCCCTATAAAACTCTCTCTCCATATGAAAGAAATTGAATTTTGAATAATTTTATGTCACATATAAAAACAAATTCCAGAACTATAAATGACTTACGTATACATAATATTCACCAAAATTCAGAAGGCTAGATATATACTTTAACAGAGAAGGAAACACCTTAGCTAAAAAGGAAAACTCATTACATAATTAAAATAAAATATAAAAAGTAAATAGAATGGTAAAATAATCATATTTATTGACTCAATCTTGCTGATAAAATTTCTGAATTGATACTAGAAATCTTTTTTAATGTCTCTTATTTCTCTAGCATAGTATCAGGTAAGCTGATGGACCTTAATGAATCTTGGTGAATGAATCATTCCTCTGTAGATCATTGATTCTAATTCCTTGAGTGACTCATCACAAAACCTCAAGGGAAGCTTTCTAAGCTACTAGGGACTTATGAGACATGAGCCAGTCAAATGTTTTTGTGTATGTATGCTGCTGGAGATTGGACCCAGAGCCTTTTTGCCTTGAGCGATATCCCCAGACCTTTTTATTATATTTTATTTTGACACAAGGCCTTGCTAAGTCACTGACTTCCCTGGGCAGGGCTTAAACTTGTGACCCTCTTTCCTCAGGCTCCCAGACTGCTGGAATTACAGGCTTGTTAGCTACATCATGCCCAGCTGAGTGACCCAAATAGTTTTTATTAATATATGCTTATGGTACATATTAAATACATTCATTGTGGGGAACATTGCATTTTAGTGCAGGCTGGAAAGCTGTACTGATTCATATCCATTGTGTAGGTAATAGAATTCTAGAGCAAAAACAAGAATTAGAATCAGCTTGTACATTGCATTTCTTTCTAGAGGAAGAAGATAAATTACAGAGGAGTGAAAAGGACACGTGATGTGATAAAATTTGAAAAATGCTTGTTCACCCAGTTTGTACTTTATTCTACAGCAGAAATGATGGAATTCAGTAAAAATAATAACCATAGACTGTTCATTTTGGAAAGAACATCGAAGTTGAAGCCAAGAAATATAAATCAATTTATCCAATAGCTTACAGAATTAGTCATAAATTCAAGAGCCTTTGGTTGTGCAAATTTGCACTGCAGCACTACTCCTTTGCCATCCAGCCCCTTATCTTCTGTATCCTGGTCAGTGTTTCCATCCTGTCAGTACACGGTGTGTCCTTCCCATTCATGAGTTCTGCATCCACAGATTCCACCAGCTCTGGGTTAAAAATATTTGGAAAATGCCAGGCATGATGGTGTATGCTTACAATCCCAGCACTTGCAAGACTGAGACAGAAGTGTCACATGTTCAAGGCAAGGCCAATTTGGACTATATAGCAAGACTCTATCTCAAAACCAAAATAAAACAAACTAAAATATTCAAGAAAAGATTATGTGTATACAGAACACATACAGACCTTTTTCTTGCCATTTTCCCTAAACAATATAGTATAGTAGCTGTTCATTATAACATTACTTTTGTATGAGCTATGATAAGTAATCTTGAGATGAAGGAGTGTGCATAGGTCATGTGTAAATATTACACCATTTCATATAAAGGACTTGAGGATTTCCAGATTTTGGAATTTACCTGTGAGGGAGTCTTGGGATAAAATCTCCATGAAGAAATAGAGCCTGTGGTGCTGTGCTACAAAGCAGTTCTCCTGCAAAGCCATTGCAGTGTCTTTCAAAGGCACTTATTAGAACTTGGATTCATTCTACAGTCTCATAAGCATGAGGGAAGAAATTCACATTTTGCTTAGTTTGTAGATGGGAACATGGAGAGATAAAGAACCTCAGTTCGTCAAGGTTCCATTAATTCTCTCCACATGAATCTATTGAGAGCCAGCTGCTTAAGATAATTGCATTTCATGGCATAGGAAAAAAAAGGTATGATACCCTCAATCTCAGAGCTCATTGGATAAGTCAGTTTTGAATCAGTCACCTAAGTCCCACACAAGGCTGTGTTCCTGAAATATCTCCAAATTCTTGACCTACTTCACAAACGGAAACAAGTTTTGTCCTGACAATCATCACAGACAGAATGACTGTGCTGTGCTCTCTAGTAAAATGTCAACTCAGCACACAAGTCTCTCTCTCTCTCTCTCTCTCTCTCTCTCTCTCCCTCCCTCCCTCCCTCCCTCCCCTGTTTCTTAAATACTTGACCCAGAATTGTGGATGTATTCATCAGGGTATTGCTCCACAGTTGAGCTCTGTCATGCAGCAGCCCAACCAAAGGCTGCCTGCTCAGCAGTCGCTCAGCCTGTGTGGGCTGGGAACAAGGCTCTCCACCAGCAAGTCATTGCCACGCCCACAGGCCCTTCAGGAAGTGCTCTGGAACATGCCCAGCATGCATTTTGTGGCATCATTGTCCCTATGGACTTTATTTGTCTTCTGGTATCCTTTGACACCTCAACAGGGGGCCGTACAGTAAGGAGGCATTGAGAAGCATCAAAGCCAAACTGGCATCTATCACTGCCGACCCTTGGAATACCCCGTTGGTCCATTTATCCATTAGTTCTCGGTGGGTTCATTCATTTACAAGGGCATACCCCTTAACTTCACAATGGATATTACATTTCAGCATGAATTTTGGAGGGGACATTCCTACCATAGCAGCCAGGAAGGCCCTGCCCGACCCACTCTGTGTCAGTATATTTATGATCTCTCCTGCAGCTCCGCTTCCTCCCACTCTGGGTCAGCCACGTGGCAGTCCTCATTATTCCGTGTATGCACTAAGCATACTCCCACCTGAGGGCCTTTGCACTTGTTGTGCGCTCTCGCGCTCTGACTGGAATGCCCCCGCTAGATGTTTGCCTCCTGTTCTTCCTCACTACTTTCAGAATTCTGCCTAATTATCACTTCATCCTACTTAAAATAGCACACATTCCCGTGCAGCCTCTCTCTGTCCTCCTAGTCTGTTTTATGCGTCTTAGCACTCATCCTCCAACTGCTGTGCTGTGTATTTGTTTACCTTTCATATTGCCTAGAATGAGGACTAGAATAAGAGCTCCGTAAAAGTGGTGGCTTTGTTTCTGTTTCCTGGTCTAGAATGGTGCTTAGTGATACACTCACATTCATTATGTATTTGTTGAATGAATGAACGAGTGAATGATCACCTCTCTGCACACTCCACTGACACCTCCTGGGTACTTATCCTACTCTCTATTCCTTTGGAACTTGTGCACGTTTCTATTATAGCTATTACATTGTATTGTAACTTTCATTTCTTACCCCTCATCAGTGTATACATTCTCAAAAGCAGATATTTTAGGCAACTTTATATCAATCCTGGCAGTTAGCACCAATTTGGTCAAAATGAGTAGAACGCATTAAGGTGGGAAAAGCAGAATGATACAGCCACATGAGAGGCTCTAGTGTGGACACTTACTCGGCCTTTACTAATCCCATCTTCAGGAGGCTAAGTTGGTACTGAATTCTTGCATTTTTCAATAAAGATACTCTAGGTTAAAACAATGCTCCTTCATTCTGTTATTTCCCAAATTTTCCTTCTGTTATGGTTGATACATTGTGTCAACTTGGGGAGTCCAGAGGTTTGGCTGAGTGACTCAGCAGGAAGCCGGGGTGCTTACTTTGTATACATCCTGAGCCAGTGGAAGTGGAGGGCATGGAGGTTATGTGAGAGGTGCACGCCCCCTGGGTGGGGGCAGCCTGTTTACAATGTAAGGGAGAAAAGGAGGCTGCTTGCAGCCATTCCTCCCTTTTTGCTCTGGTTGTTTTTGCTGTGCTCTGCTGCCATGAAGTTTGCCCTCTGCCGTGTGCCACTCTGCCTCTGAAGCAGCCAAGTATGGACTGAAACCTCCACAAACTGTAAGCTAAATAAACCTTTCCTTTCTTCATTTTGGGTGTTGGGTATTTTGTCTCAGCAACAAGAGAAAAGTAACCAAGACACATTCCTAAGAACTTTTGGCCTTTCTGAGCATCAGGACTCACTTAGGTGACAGTTCTACCTGAAATTTAAAAACAAGTTAACATGTCACAGGTGTGACATAAAGGCCTTATTACAAACACTTCTAAGAACCCAAGAAATTCAATCAGACAATAAAATTGACATCCTTAGGAGCAAGACATAGACCCATCACCCAGCTGGATGGCATGAATCCATGGACCTCAAAAGACCTTATAAACTAATATATAGAGAAAATTTATTGCAGTCAGGAAGAACACTGGATTAGGAGAGGGGAAACCACAGGTTCCTGCTCGTGTTTTTCTACAGATAAACTAGGTACCTCTGGGTAAGCAGTTTACCTTGCAACGCAGGTTCCTCTGACATAGGGATGGGGACGAGGAGAATTCTCCAAGTCTTTCCAGCCATAAAGGTCTGTGACTATTGATTCAGCTGAGATTGCAATCAGGTATCAGAAGCAGACTGAGTCCTGGAAGAAGAATGTGTTCTGCCTCAACACCAGTGACCTTAATGAGGGTATGGTGACAGAGTGTGACACGTGACAGAGCCTGTACCCTGGCATCACATGACACTTATACCCCTGTTACTATGGAGGCAGCTACCTTCCTCAATCATACAGCAGTTGAGCTCCCACCAAGATGGAAGAGAAAAAGGATGCAGAGATCAAGGCACACTTCTAGCCAGGCGTGAGAGGTGTGTGTAGCTGAGAAGGACTTAGCCTGGAGCCTGAAAACCTTCCAGCACTGGGCTGATTGTCTCAGTTCTGCTGGCAGGGTTTTCTCTGAGAACTAGAACTAATGTGGCCGGGAATCAGGATGTGCCCTTTGGAAGTCCCTGGGGCAAGGGCGGAGTGTTTCTGGAGGTTGCCAGAGCTATCCTGACAGCAGAGCGTCACCTATGAGATGGAGGCCTGGAATACTGTGACTCAGCTGGTGCCGCTGCCTCAGGCCCTTAAATCAAACAGAATGGATTTCACGGAGGCCAGAACTGACTGGACTGTTCAGCCAAGGCAGGCGATGAAACAGTATACTTCCTGATATACTTTATATTTTTTAAAGAATGCTTCCAAACTTTGTGAGGAAACATGTTAAGTACTGTTTTCTAAAAGCAGGAAACCTCTTGTGATAGCTTCTGAAAAGTGGCACTCACAATCACATGTGAATGAGTCATAAATTAAGAAGTCCTGAATGATTTCTCTCATTCAGTATTCATTTTTGGCAACATAATTGAACCAAAGAACAGATCTCAAGTGCTTTGATAGTCTCAAAACTACTGAGACAGGCCACATCTATTAAAATGCTTTTTCCCAGCACTCTGGGAGGCTGGGGCAAGGCCATGAAAAGTTCAAGCCCAGCCTGGGAAAGTTAACAAGACTCTGTCTCAAAATTTAAAAATTGTAGAAGGAGGAGGGCTGGGGATGTAGCCCCACGGGAAGGCCCTGGGATCAATCTCCAGTACTGGAAGAAGTAGTTTCTGCTCTGTCACTTCCCTCTTTGCATGTGTAAGTACATCCAAATGCGAACACACACCCATTTTCGGTCCTTTCATTTAGCTATGTATTCTCTGTATGGTTTGATGTGTCTTAAAATACTCCTCAATGGATAAATGGTTCAGAACATTTTATGTAAAACCTCCTAGATAGAAGAGATCAGTAAGGACATCCTCATCCTAAATCTTAATCTGAATACTGATTCAGGACCTCCTTTTCAGGTACTTATGACTGAAAACTTCCATTGTGTATCTTCTTGTCAATTCTGATTCTGAACATGAGGGTTCTTGGCTGGAATTCCTGCTAAGAGAGAGAGCCATTTCATTCTGCACCGGGCTTTCAGGGATCAGAGGACGTGACTACACAAGCCATATGTACTCATGCTTGGCCCTAGTCATATCCTCTTAGTAAACAATTTCTGGTTCTTGTACACATTACTGTAGGAAATATAGGGATTTTTGATATTAGGAATGAAGAGTGTTATTTATCTTTTCCTTGTCTCCTGTGGTGTTTTAAGCATAAAAATTGTCTAATAAGTACATTTTTGGTTGACAGATTTCTAAGCCCTCATGAGTTACACTCACAACCTACCTCAATATTTCTTTTGCAGCTTGTTTATGGGTTTTATGCCTCAAAGATAGCTCAGGTATAGCACTCTATGCTCATATCCCAGTTTTCTGTCTTAAAGATATTTTAGTGAAACCGGCTTCAAAGTCTGTCATGACCAACAGGAATAAGAGAGGTCTTTCTCTGTATTTGAGGATAAGTATCCCTCAAGGACAGTTTTTCATTCATACCTGTTCCTAAAAGCCGTGCCATTTGGTGAGGCTAGCCTCACTTTCCCTATCTGTCTACCAACATCCCAGGCCAGAAGCTCTCCCTATCTTGAAATAGAAGAGAGGATCTACGGGTCCAGAATATTGTGTCTGGCGGTCCATCAAACTGCTTTTGGCCTCCATGCCTTATTCTGGCAGGGGATATCATGTACTCCCAGCAGGGAGGATGTGGTCTTCACATCAGAGAGGTCCGTGAAACTTGTGAGCAACTGATCACCTTCCTACTCATCCCCACCTAAAGCATCCTTGTTGGGCTGGGTTATAAAGACCTTCTTGATAAGCTCATCATCAAACAGAACTGAATTTAGTTCCCAGACACCACTGCAGATTTGGGAAACCCCATGGTCAAGGCATGAGGCCTCTTGAAGGCTGTTTTTCATGTGTAAGACAGAAGTAATATCTACTTGTTTGGTTAGGTAGGAGGATTAAATAGGATTGTACATGCTCTGCATAATAGTGCCTGACACAAAATCGATCTTTAAAAAACAATGGGTTGTATTATTTTATCTAAGTCCCTCAGCAGACTCACTAGGCACAAAGACAGAGGCTTGTGTAGACAGCAATGGAGAGTGTATTTTCCAATTTAGTTTTTGTCTTGGCAGAGGCTAGAGTGTATTCATGAGCAGAGAGAAAAGGCACAGAAGAGAGTCAGAATTTTTTAAAAGAAATTTTAATGACTTGTTGAGGTTTAATATTTTATCCAGTAAATATCACCCATTTTAGGTGTGTAGTTCAATAAGTGTTGACATATATATATATATATATATATATATATGTGTGTGTATATATATATATATATATATATATATAAAATTATATAATTACCACTGTGAGATTCAGAGGTTTTTGAAATAGGTCTCTGAAGTATGGGAGCTGGTAGGGTCTATCAGCTGAAATTCAAGGTTTGGCTTTGATTGAGATAACAATGTACAATGTATTAATTATTGTTACTGTCCTACTAGCCTCTTTTGGGCTGTATGTTATTTATTTATTTATTGCACCAGGACTCAAACTCAGGACCTTGCACTTGCCAGGCAGGTGCTTGTGCTGCTGAGCTATATCCCTGACCTTTATTGTTATCATTATTTATTTTTTCTTTCTCTTTTTAAAATAAAAGTAAAAGAAAGCTAGCTTTTTTTCCACCTCAGGGAAGGAGATAAGATGGATGAGCCTGTAGATGCGTAGGCCCTGGGCGGAGGGGAGGAGCATTCCCTAGTGTTACTAATTTTCCTATGTGGTAAGAGGCAAGGTACTGAGAAAAAGGTGAACAAAGATGGGACAGGTTCTACCAGACAGTATGAAAGTTTAAATAGCTAATGTGGGGATTGACTGATAAGGGACACGTAAGGAGACTGTCCTTAAAGCCTACTTGGCGCAACAGCCTGCATGTGGGTCCAGAGAATACAGGGCTGACTCACTCAAAGTTCAGGGATGGGGACAGGGGTTTGTAAGCTGTGTTGTGAATCATGGGGTATGCTGCTTAGGAGGCCCCGGAATGTGATCCAATGGACTGGGTACACTGGAGGCCTTGGTGAAATTTCAGAGTGGGTGGAATGGAAGCTGACAAGAGTTGAGATTCACAAGGAGTTTCTAGCACTCCAAGGGAGCCTGTTCTGAGGGTGATGGGGCTCAGGTTATGGGCACAGGAGCTGGCTGCTGAAGTACAGCAGAATACAAACAGAATATCTGTTAACAACTGATAAGACAGAAAGAATCATTTAGAACACACCATTAATTTAACATTCCTCTGCCTCCATACACCTTTAGATGGTAAGAAACTACAAGACATCACGAGAAAGGGTATTTTAAAAGTGTGGTTTAGGTTTAAGAAGACCAGTACTTTTAAGGAGGCTAAACACTGGGGAACAGAATGTGTTTTGGTAAAAGAAGTAGCAAAAATGATTACTTCAAAAGTTCTATTAATGTGAAATAGGGGAAAACTTTCACCTTATGAGTATTCAAAATGTATAGTAAGTAAAGTGTTAAGGAAATGGATGTATTAGGGAGGAGAAGGTAGTAAAATATAAACCTGGCTGTATTTACAAAGCTTTGATCTTGATAAATAGTACCTTCTTTAGAGAGCGCCTATCTAGGTTTCAAAATCTAGGTTATAGTCCAAACGATTTCAAGTCTAGGAGAAACTATTTAGAGTCTCCTATTCTGAGTGTATGACCATAAGCCACAAAATATTAGGAAGTTATCTCTTAAGAAGAAAATAAAATGTAATTACACAAGCCAGGCCTTAGTAATTAGGAATTTGCATACGGGTTTGTGAATTCTTTGAGGACTACTCTTTGTGGTATCTCACACTTCCTTTTCTGTAAATGATTAACTATCAATATTTGTTTAATTGAGTTGAACGACTTTAAATGTGTTATATTCATTTTTCAGGAAAGATAATTTTTGGAAAGGGTTAACCTCTACTAAATGAAGTATATAGAAAATTCAGATTATGTCTGCACATATAATGTTTCAATGTTAATATCTTTACCATAAGTAAACAATTAAGATTTTTCTAGTGCCAAAATAGGATGGTACTTTTTGCCTAAGTAGCAACAAAGAAGTTAAATTAATGAAAATATTTTTCTCAATTTACTTATTTTCCTCATTAATTGCTATTAAACCTTTTTTCTGATGACATCTGTTTTGATAAAGCAACTTCACAAAAATGCAGTTGTTATATCTTATAGAATATAGGCTTCAGCCTCACCATCAGGATATTGACTTAGCATAATCCTGACATACAGAATTACTATTTATGATGTGAGTCATTGTCTGAAAGAAAACTATTTTTAGAAACCCCACAGTCTACCTTTGTCTCAGCAGGCTAGTAGGGAGCCATGCACATGGACCATCGCTGGTTTTTTACTGAACTGCACTTAGGTGGGAACGCTTCTATGTCTGAGAACTACACAGAAGCAGCCAATTAAAACTGATCTTGCTAAAGGCATTATGCATATTACATGGTGGCCTCTTTCTATAAACCTTTGGGAGAAATTTATTTTTAATATCAGTCTCAAAAAAAATGTTCTTTTGAACATTTTTTGGGGACACTGCATTGTATACCTGATAAGGTTCTGTTTTCATTAGTTAGTAGGAAGCTCCTACTAAATCCAAGCTTACTCATAGCAAGGTGAAGGGTTTATGGGATGTGTTTTCATGCTAGCTTGTTTCCGCTGTCTATGTTCTTTCCTCTAGTTTGGCTTTCTCTCCTATTTTTAGCATATGTTACCTAGTAGAATTTTATGGTTTCTTTTAAGTAAATTTCAGTCTTCAGGGGACAAAAATTAGAGACAAATCTGATCATTCATTCATACATACATAAAATTACTTGTGTTTAGTCATCTGGAATTTTACTTTTAACTAAGAGCACTGGCTTTCCAATTAGCTTGCCACATGAATATGAGAAATTTTAATTTAGAATGTTGGCTATTAGCAGGGCAAAGAGGATTCTTTATGATACCTGGCAAATATGAAACCATATGATCATCACCAGCCAATAATTTTTAATGACCTATGTGGTGCTTTGTAAAAAGTGAGGTTTCCTACTATGTAGTACATTCCATCATGCTAACCATTCTTGCTGCTTTAGCCTCTGGTGAACTTGTTTACTTGTCTCTGCTTCACCTCCTTCATTGACCACCAACTGATTTTTCATAGAGAAACAGTTTACTTAATTCTGTTCAAATTTTCTAGTTTGTGTGTAGGTAACTGTTACTGCTTGTGTCTCAATTTACGCCCTCCAAAGCCTCACTCTACCATAGTGGGGGCTTTTCAGAGGTGGCTGGATTGAGAGTGTGTGGTGCTCGGATCAAGAGTGTGTGATTACTAAATTAGTTCATTAATAGGTTTGGGATAGTTCTGGCTAGTATCAAGGATGTGAGTGCTACAACCACCCTAGGGTGAGTAGCCTGCATAGAATACAAGGGGCAGAAAGAGGGCTAATGTACTCTGCCTTCCTGCTTGCCATGGACTCTTTCTCCTCTGTAAGACCCCCCTCCTGCCGTGCCTGCCTTAGAGTTAGACAACTATGGACTGAAACCTTTACAAACTGTGAGCCAAATAAACCTTTCCACCTTTAACTCTGGGTGTCAGGTATTTTTGTCTCAGCAATGAGAAAAGTAACACAGAAACTGTTTTGAGTTTCATATAGGGTCTGTGGAATCTTTATATAAACTAATATTAATCATCCTTACTTTGAAGAAAAACATAATTAAGTCATTTCAATCCACCTAAGAAAGTCTGTGCAAGCTATTCAGTTATTTGTTTTACTGAGATAGTTAAGGCTTAACCTCTATGTGAAAGTCCCTAGAACTCTCTCAGTACACTTAAATACTACTTCCTGGGTTTTCTCATGAAGAAAATAGATCAGCAATAAAAAGTGAAGGGTGGAGGATGGTTGCAAAAGTCTGAAAATGTATTTCATACAAAGAGGAACTGTAGTGCAAGGCAGCCAAGATAAATACGATATTAAAACTAGTGCTAGATTTTATGCCAATAAAACTACTAGATTTTATGCCAGTAAAAAAGCAGGGGTATGATTTAATCTGCACATCATTCCTAAGACGTTGAGAAAGTTGACTGTAAGGTGAACTGGAGGTGCCTCAAAGGTGGACTAGTGGTAAAGCAAAATAAAACTATTATACAAGTACTTTAAACTTTTGTCATTGTCCAAATATCCCTTAGTTGTTTCATATGTTTAGTCAGTTTCTCATATATGATGTAGTTTTACCCCTCTTCTCCCCATTCTGTGTCATCCCCTAGACTCCTACCGCTGTTTGCTTCACTTGGAGTTCTGCACAGACTGCTTCTGCGCATACCCGTTATTCTCTTCAGATAACCCAGGCCAAATCTTCCCTAAAAGCTTTCATCATCCCACACGGGCCAGTCCTCTGTCTCCTAACTACTCAGGGTATAACCTGTCAGTTTTAATAGGTCTATAATTTTCCATTTTCTTCTGACACTTTTCTCTCTCCAACTGGATGATGTCTTCGAAGAGCCAGTTTTAAATTTTGTTTATGTATTCTCTCCTACGATGTCTATAGGAGTGCTTTGTTGTACAGGTAAAATATATGTAATAATTTTTAAAAAGCAAATAAATTAAAATAACAGAAACAATAAAATTATGGTGTATCATTTTAATACTCAAGTGGTTAATATTACTAAGTAGGTTAATATATTAAGGAAGTTAGTAGTATTGTTTTCTTTACCTAAGCCAAATGCAGCATATATATGTATACATTTTTTGATGCAGCACATTCATATAAGCTAAAGCTATAAAAATCTTAAAGTTCTGTAATCTCGCCTAGAACTATTCCTGGATATAAAAATCCTTCCAGTTACCTAGACATTGGACTATGAAAATGTTACTCAATACATAGTCATTGTACCTATCCACTTCTTTCCCTAGCTCTAGGCTATGAGAACATACGAACTTTGAAAAATATGTCATTCAGAATTTTCCATAAAATGCTTGTTTGGGAAAATGTGAAAAACGGTAATATGGGACTCTTAGATGTTTTAAAGTCTATGTTAGGTCCACTGTATTAGGGCATGTGCAGAATCTACTGCCACATAAATTGCTCCTTCTTGGTCCATCTGGAGAAGTAAATGGTTGAGTATTCATGGCATTTTGGAGGATTCATGCTCTTTTTTTTTTTTTTTTTTTCCGGGACCGGGGATCGAACTCAGGGCCGTAGCGCTTAGCGGCAAGCACTTAGCCCACTGAGCTGTACGATTCATGCTCTTTGACTGATGTTTTTCCCTGAGTTTGCTAAAATGGCTCCAAAGTCAAAATACAGTTCTTACTCTAAGTTATTCTAGAACATAGCAGGATATTTGTTATTTTCTTTAGCAATTTGAAGTAGTCCTGAAGAAATATTGGTGTGTGGCTTGAGGCCCTTTTGTGTTTGTGATCCACTCACTTTCTGTATTGAGGTTTCTCCTCTGAACCCTAGGCAGCACAGCTCTAGCCTGTGATGCCCTCTCTGTGTAGCTGTCCAGTGGGGGCACAGACAACCCCACCCCTAAAGGTGCTGAGGTTCTGTGCCAGACTGCAGCACAAGGTCTCCACCACCTCGGCCAGACAGAGCTTGCGGAGACCTGTGGAGTTTCCCAGTAAAGACGGAATGGAAATAGAGTACATGCAACTTTCCTCGAAGACCTTTTTTCCTTCTGATCCTGCTTTTGCTACTAAAGCCCTGTAAAACCAGTTGCTTAGCCAAGGGGAAGTGGTGACTTTGGTGATGCTGCAGCCATAAGTTGACCACTGCTCTGTAAGTAAGCCCTAAAAAACTAATTTCCTTGCCAATCTGGACATCTCCAAGTTAGGACAACCCCCTCTCAGTATTCTTTTACAGCTCTCTGGGAAATTTACATAACACAGTCTTTGACAATTTTCCGTTAGAATGACTAATGATGTTTAGTGTTTTATCTCTTAGTTTCTCTTTGCAAATTATGGTTCGTCTATGAGTCATTAAATTCCTTTCCCTAGCAACCAGTTAAACAACAGTGCCCTATGTTATGTCAGTGGGGGACAGGCTGTGCAGCCAAAGCTGTAATTTCATTTCAATTACTTCAAAGAGAGTAATAAAAAGTGGAATATCTTTTCTTCAAAATCAGGTATAGTTCAGACATTTTATTGATATCAAAGAAATATTTTCCGGATCAGTAGTAGTTAGTATTTATATTTATGTCTGTCTGTTTCAGTGGATGAATCCATTCCATTTCTCTTCCATTTTATGGAAGAGAAACCAGAATGAGAGAGAAGTTGGGAATATTGTCATCTGTTTTCCATTTTCAGCTGTGCCCCCTGGCAAGCAATAGCTTTGGGCAAACTTTATTATTTTGGATTGGCCTTACTTTTCTCCATATAGAATAACAAATTCATATCTTATGCTTCATTGCTGTCTCTTCCTTGATCTAACATACCACATCATTTCTTGTCCCTATTGTACCTCTGTAGATTTTAGGTCAAGAGAGATTCTTCCCAATTCTGAAGCAGAGAGACTCAGGACTAACTTCATAATTTGTGAGGCTTATTACAAAATAAAAATATATTCCTTATCAAAAATATTAAAGATTCCAGAAGGATGTTTTTAGAGCATTAACCTATTCATAGAGTCTTTCTGAGTATAGAGGCCTTTCAACTGAACAGATAGTACATTTATGAAGCCAGCCCTGAGCAACAAGAGCAAGGTAGGAGGAATCAGAATCCTAGACTTCAAGTTATACTACAAAACTATAGTGATAAAAGCAGTATAGAATTGGCAAACAAACAAATGAACAAAGCAACACCAGACGTGTAGATCAGTGAAACAGAACAGAGGATGAGGAAACAACTCCAAGCATATTCACTTACCTGATCTTCCATAAGGGAGCCAAAAGCTTATGCTGGAGGAAAGATAGCCTCTTTCTTTAATAGTGGTGCTGGGAAAATGGGCTGTCCACATGCAGGAGATTGAATCTAGACTTGTGTCTCTCACTATGCGCTAAACTAAAGTGGGTCAAATATCTGTATATTAAAATGAAAGCACTTAATCTTCTGGAAGATACAGTAGATAAACTCTTTTCTTTTTGTACCAGGAATTGAACTTGGGACCTTGTGCTTGCCTGGCAGGAACTTGTGCCACTGAGCTATTTCTCCAGCCTGATAAACTCTAGAAGACATATAGTGTAGGCAAAGTCTTTCTGATTGCCCAAGAAATAATATGAAGAATCAATAAATGGGATGATACCAAATTAAAAAGCTTCTGCAAGGCAAAAGAAACAACCAACCAAATGAGAAGACAACCTACAGAAGAGGAGACAATTTTTGCCAGCTAGTCATTAAGTATTTGGAATATATAAAGAATTCAGAAAATTAAACACCCTTCCAAATAAAAGACACAGTCAAAATAATGGGTAACTAAAATGAAAAGATAATTCTCAGAAGAAAAGAATATCAATGGCCAATAAATACATGAAAATTATTTGACACTTCTGGCCATTAGAGAAATGCAGATTAAAACAATACTGAGATTCCATCTTACTTCAGAAAGGATGGTTATCATCAAGAAATTGTATAACAAATGCTACCAGGATGCGGAGGTTGACACCCTTTTTCATTGTTGGTGAGAATGTGAGCTAATACAACCATTAGGGAAATCAGCATGGAGATTCTTCAGAAAACTAAATCAAGAAATTCCATTTGATTCAGCTATTACCCTGCTAATTACCTTCCCAAAAGAGTTTAAGCCATTAAATTGCAGTGATACATGTATAGCCAGCAATAATTCATGATAGCTTTATCTTGGAAGTGGCCTTATCTATGGCCTTAGCTTTATCTATGTCCATTAACAGATGCATAGGTAAAGAAATGTGGTATCTATATAGGTTTTTGGCCCCTTTTTCAAAGATCAGATAGCTCAATGTGCTTGGAGTTGTTTCTGTATCCTCTGTTCTGTGCTGTTGAGCCATATGGTTGGGGTATTTTTGTTGCTTTTTTTGCAATGCCATGCTGGGTTTTTTTTCACTGTAACTTTGAAGTATATTTTGGAGTACAGAACTGTGATTCTTCCTCCCTTGCTCTTGTTGCCCAAGATTGCTTTTGCTCTTCTAAGTCTCTTCTGGTTCCATATGAATTTTTGGATTTTTTTTGTCTAGTTCTGTGAGGAATGCTATTGGTACTTATTTAGATTGGGATTTCATTAAATCTATATATCAGTTTTGGAAGCATGGCCATTTTGACTATATTGGTTCTGCCTGTCCAGGAGTAAGGGCTGTCTTTTCATTCTCTGATGTCCTTTACAGTTATTTTTTCAAAAATACTGTTGAAGAAGAAATTAGTCCATTTTAAAAGGTGATCCTTTGCCTTGATGGATCGCAGCAGTGTCTGACCTCCCCTAGCACATTCCCTGCCCCCCCACTCTGATATGCTATATGCTACTTGGGGGAGGCATTCCACACTTCTCTAAATCTGCAGGCAAAGGGAACCTTTCTTTCCCCCTCCTCATTTTCCCTCCCCTGGGACTCCACTCCCTAACTTATGGCCTATCTCCACCTCCCTCATCTTAGGTTAGATTCCCTAACTGATTGAGGTGGACCAGATGACTAAAGTCATAAACCTGTCATTTTTCAGTAATTGTCTTTGTTTGGGATTGTTTTCCCCCACCACAAGTACTATAAACCTTTGTAACACTGTCTTTGAGGCTCAGAAGTTACAAAGAGTGAGGTTCTCTGAGCCAGGATAGCCAAATAAGAGGCTTTCTCTGCCTCACTGGGAGAGCATGCTTTGTTCCTTTACGCTGCCTGAAAAAGTCTGGTATCCAGTTTTCCACAACACTGTAGTATTCATTGTAGAGGTCTTTCACTTCCTTCATTAGGTTAATTCTTGATGCTATTGTGAAAGGTATTATTTCCTTAATTATTTTTCATGTATTAATAACAATGCTATTGATTTTTGTGTATTCACTTTGTATCCTGCTATGCTACTGAATATAGTTATTAAGTCTAGGAGTCTTTTAGTGGAATTTTTTGGGATCTTCTTTGTAGAGGATCATGTCCTCTGCAGTAATGATAATTTGATCATTTTTCTTTTCCTATACATATCCTTTTTATTTTTTTCTCTTGCCTGATTACTCTGGCTAATGTTTCAATAACTATATTGAACAGCAGTAGTGAAAGCGGACATCCTTGACTTGTTCCTGATTTTAGAAGGAAAATTTTTAGCTTCCCCATTTAATATGATGTTGGCCATGGGTTTGTCATAAATGGCTTTTATCAGATTGAGGTAAGGACCTTCTGTATCTATTTTCTTCAGGTTTTTAAAAAACATGAATGGATGTTAAATTTTGTCAAAGGCTTTTTCTCTGTCAAATGAGATGATTATGTGATTTTTGTTCTTGTTTTTATGTGATATATTACATTTAGTGATCTGCATATGTTGAACCAGTTTTGCATCTCTGGGATAAATCCTACTTGGTCATGGTATATGATCTTTTTGGTGATATCTTGCATTCTGTTTGCCAGTATCTTGTTGAAGACTTTTCTGATTATGTTATTAAAGAGATTGGCCTATACTGCTTTGTTTGTTGATGGTTGGTTGGTTTTGTTTTGGAATTAGGGTACCAGCATCCGGAATGACGTTGGACATTTTCCTTCCCATTCAATTTTATTAAAGAGTTTGAGGGGTATTAGCTTCATAGAATTCAGCAGTGAGTGCATTGGGACCTGAGATATCTTAGCTGGTAGTTTTAAAAATTATTTCTTCAATCATATTGCCTGATATTGGATTATTCAGGGTTTTTATATCTTCTTGGTTTACCTTTGGTAGTTAATATGTATCTAAGAATCTGTTCATTTCTTTGGAATTCTCCATTTCATTGGAGTACTGAAAGTAGTTACTAATAGTCTGGATTTCAGCAGATCTGTTGTGATCTCACATTTTTCATTTCTAATTGCTTTCTCTCTCTGTCTTTCTCTCTCTCTCTCTTTCCTGATAAAACTGACTAGGGGTTTGTTTGTTTTGTTTATCCTTTCAGTGAACCAGCTCTTTGATTCATTGTTGGTTTTCCTTTTTTGTCTCAATTTCATTAATTTCTGCTCTGATATTTATAGTTGCCTGCCTTGCATTTGAATTATTCTTGTTTTTCTAGGAGCTTGAGGTGAATTGTTAAGTTATTTATTTGGACTCCCTCTGTCTTTCTAATGTGAGCAATCACAGCTATGAGACTTCGCTCTTAGGAATACTTTCACTATGTCCCATATGTTCTCAAGTGCTGTACTGGCATCATCATTTGATTTGAGGAGCTAAGTTCTTCCTTGATTTCTTCTGTGACCCACTGATTATTCTAGAGAGCATTGTTTCATTTCCATGTGTTTGCATAATTTGTGGTTTCATTTCCTATTGATTTTTAGTTTAATTGCCCTTCAATCTGAAGTATGCATGGAATAATTTTGATTCTTTTTCATTTACTTAAGCATGCTTTATGAGATACTGTGTACTATTTTGGAAAAAGTTTCATGTGCTACTGAGCTGTATGTGTATTCTGTTGTTGGTTAGAATGAAATTTAGATATCCATTTGATAGAAGGTTTGATTCAACTCTGATACTTCTTCATTGATTTTTTTTTTTTTTTTTTTGGCGGTACTGGGGATCGAACTCAGGACCGTGCGCTTGCTAGGCAGGCGCTTATTCCACTGACCTATATCCCCAGCCCAATTTTTTTTCTTCATTGATTATTTTTGTCTAGTTGACTTATCTATTTGTAACAGTAAGGTTTTGATATAATTATAATTATGTTCGTATTATAACGCAGTATAATTGTATTGGTATTGTTCCTGTCTTTTATGTCCAGAGTGTTTGCTTTATGAAGTTGAGCACACCAATGTTTGTTGTATATATTTTTATAATTTTTATCTCTTAATTATTTTCTTAGCCAATTTGTAGTGACCTTCTTTGTCTCTTCTGATCAATTTTGGTTTGAAATCCATTTTGTCTGAAATTAGGATAGCTTTTCCTGCCATTTTTCTGGGTTCCTATTGAATGGAATATTGCTTTCCATTTTTTAATTTTGAATCTGTATATTCCTTTTCATGTGTCTCTTGCATACCACATATAATTGGTTTTGTCTCTTGATCTATTCTGTCAATTCATGTCTACTAGGGGAAATGAGACCGTTCACATTGACAGTTATTACTGATAGGTATTGACTTTTTCCTATCCTTGTATTATTTTCCTGTCACTGATTTCCTTTCCTCCCTCTCTTTTCTGCTTTACCACTCATGCTGCCTGGTGTATTCATGCTTTAGATTTTTTTTTTTTTGTCATTATTGGCTTCATTGTCTCCTTCTGAGATATCCTTGAGAATTTTTTTTGTAGTTCTGGTTTGGTGGTCATGAATTTCGTGAGGTGCTCTTTGTCATGGCACTATCTTGTTTTTCTATCAATTTTTAAAGAAACTTGCAGAATATATAATTCTTGTATGGAAATTGTTATCATTTAGGGGTTGAAAAACTTCATTCTGTGAATAAAAACTAGGAGATATGATAGACATCGTGAAATGAAAGGAAAATGTTCAAAAGTAAGGGGCAACTGGGGTATGGGAAGGGAGAAAGGAAAGAAGGGGAAGTTATGTATGTATGTATATATATATATATATATATATACAGGATAGCTAACAGTTGTACTACTGTCTTCTATTGCTTTACTAAAAGGAACAGTTAATGATTACTGGTTTGACCATTACTGCATGTCTCTATTTGTTTTCCTGGGAAACAATTTTGAAGATACAAATAGTAATACAACAACCACTGATAATTTCCTACCACTTTGTCTGTAACTCTATTGTTTGTATTGTTCTTAATGCTATTTTGTAAATGGATGTCCATTTTAATGTTTTCTTCCTTTATTCTTAAAATAAAATAAAAAGAAAGGAAAACTTCACTCTAACTTCTAGCCTTTGTGTTGAGAAGTCTGCTATAATTTAATAGGCTTACCTTTATAAGTGATTCATTGCTTTTCTCTAGTAGCTTTTAAGATTCTGCCCCTGTGTTGGACTTCTGAGATTTTAACTATGATGTGATCTGGAGAGGTTCTCTTTTGATCACGGCTATGTAGGGTTATATATGCCTCACTAAGTGTATGTTTAATGCTTTCCCTATATTTTGAAAAGCTTTTTGCTATTATTTTTGTAAGCAGATTTTCATGCCTTTTGTGCTGTCCACTTATTTTTCACTTATTTTAATTAATCTCAGATTAATGAAAATTTGCATCATCTAGCAGTTGTTTGATCCATTTTTTATGTTCTTTTATTAATTTTTAAGGTATCTCTGAGTAACTGTTGTTTGAGATCATCCTTATCTTTTAATTCTGATGTTCTGACCTCACATTAGTCAGTTCTACTGCCCATACTTTCAGGATAATTTTCAATCTCCTGGATTTCTGTTTGGAACCTTTTCATGGTTTGTGAATTTGGTAACCTTTCTGATTATTTTATTTATTATACACATTATCTCTTTAGTTATATCTTCTCTGAGCCAGATGAGCACTTTATCTATTTTTCAATTTTTAAAATTATCTTGTTTTACTTTCTAATAATTCAGCTGGGTGGCTTTTGCTTTCATTCCCCTGGCTGCTCCTAGTATCACCTTTGGGGGAGAGGTCAGTTTTTGGAAGCATTTTGATGCCTTCTGACATTTCTATTGTTTGTTTTGTTTTGTGTTTAGGTTTTTGGTCACTTACAGTAGAAGGGCTTTGTTGCTAGTATCTTTAGTTAGTGTGGGTTTTAGTGATGTACTCAGGACATGGCCAGCTAGAGTCCTTTGCCTGTGTCCCAAGATCTGACCACCTCTGTTAATTTGGGAAAGGAGGATGCAGTGTAGTTAACCTGGTACCCATTTCTTTGGGGATGGATCACAATATTGTTAATGTCTTAAAGGCAACCTGGATATTGGCATACAGAGAAAACCTATTAATAGAAACAGCTATGAGACCCTAGCAATATCAGATAAATCAGCAACAGTAATATTATCTGAGACAAACTGGATATTGACATACCATAAGAAGCAATAATATAATACCCTTAACCTTAGAAAAGAAATCTATAATTGTAATATAAACAATAAAACAAGCCAGATATTGGCATATAGCAAATATCTACTAGAAGCAATAACTATACCTCTACTAATGACAGAAAATAATTCAACTGTAGTAAATTAATGTTAACTAGTTATCTAAAGATTAATACATCTTAATGATTATACCATTAAAGATAAAAGGGGTTGGACATGGGAGAATGCATGAAGAAAATTTGAAAAATTAAACAATGAGAGATGAAAAGAAGCAGAAAAAAATGAGACAAAGGATTCTATTAAGGAGTGTAATGATATTTATAGAATTAGATAAATATAATAGAATAAAAACATATGAGAAATAGAAGATAAAAAATTGGAGGAAAATGTAGAAGATAAAAAATTGAAAAAGCGAAGAGGAAAAAATATTAAATGAAAAAGAAGAAACAAAAGAAAAATTTCCCAACCCTCAATAACCATTGAAGAGAGAAGAGAGAGAGAGAGAGAAATGAGTCCAAAAGCAGGAAAAATTTCTCTGTATTTTTGAGTGAATGGTTTCCTTCCAAGTTCTGCAGTTTTGGGGTCTAGCAAGTCATAGTTTTCTCTGCCTAGCCTTACATCCTGTGGGTTTGTGTGGCTCCCCATTCTAGAGTCCCCTCTGTTTATCTCAGCCTGTATCAATGTCCTTGCACATGTTGATGGACAGGGAAGGCAGTAAGACCTCAGATCTGTGCTGGATGTAAGCAGCATGGTTCAAGTACTTTTAATGCTGGAGTTTTCAAACCCAGACATCTCTGAGCACAACTCAGTCAGGGCTGGCTTTTCACCACTGAGGGTGGGGCTGTGTCCTTCCTGGCCTGAGCTTGAATTTCTTGGGGGATCTCTTTCTAGTTTCCTGTCTGTCTGCAGGTCTTCTGCTGTGGCTATCTCTCATCCAGTCACTGTGGGAAGATAACAGTGTGACCCCTGATTATCAAGTTGTTTTTTGGTTGTTCTTAATTCCAGGTTTAAATAATCAACCTCTTCCCAAAGTGGTGCCAGATTAAACACTCTCTGGCAGTGTGGCAGGTGTCCCTGCTGGAGTCCCTCTCTTACTGTTGTCTGCCATGGGGAAAGAGCCCTCTCAGAGCAAAACCAATATTGCAGTTCACAATATCCATGGGCTTGTGCCACCACCTAGTCTACTAGTGTTTATTTCTGGATCTTCTAGCCCTGGATGCTTCCCTTGCTTCTGTGGAAGCAAGTTCCCTCCCCATGATCCATGGGCCAGGGAGAAAGATTCCAGATTGTTTAGTTATTTTCTTTGAATTAAAGATCTTCTATTCTATTGTTCTGTAGCTTCTCTTTTTCCTATTTCTTCTTTCCTGATTGCCACTGGACTATTCCACTTTTTTCTTTGGTTATTTTCCAGTGTCTGGATCTCAGAGAGGCTTAATTTTGCTGCTGATTGCCACTCCACCATTTCTTCTTCTTGTTGTTACTTTAAGCACCAAGTTTTTGATGCCTGTCCAGCCTGTCAATATGCCAAAAGCCTCCTAGTTATAAAAACTACAGGATCGTTGGATGCCCACACAGAGAAGGGAGTGATGGAACAGGAAGGAAGAGACAGGAGAAGGTCGAGGCCACGAAGAGAAGGGCACTGAAAGAAAACCTGAATTGCTTGCCAGTTTGGCCTGGGGCCAGTGGCAGCAGGAGGAGCTGCATTTGGGCCAGTAGTTCCAACGTTCTGCTTTACATCTGTGAGCTTTGCTTCATGTGAACATGCTTTGCAGCAACACAACAGTGTGGTGCCAGCTAGAATGAAGCCAAAGCTACATTTTCTGTTCCTCTCTGGTCATGGTGGTTTTGTTGAACATCAGTGTGGATAGCTGGTACAGGACGAGCAGGACAGACTCACAGGTCCAGGTGTACCATGAAAATGTGCTTGCTTGTTTCCTTGCTCATGGAGAGTCAGGGATTTCATTATCTTGTAGAAAAGATGCGGCATTGTAAGCATTTATCATTTCATATGGCAAGATTGCTTTATCTCTCTACCATCAAGAGAAACAAACCATTAAAAATTGTCTTTGCTTACTTTGTTCTTGAATCATAGTTCTTTTAAAGAAAAATGGAGGAATGAAAGTTTTCCAGGTCTACAAATGGTTTGAAAAGGTAATATCTTTTTTATTAATATCTATAGAATTTAAAAGAGTATAACAAAGCATATTAAATGCTGCATGAATATTATTTTATATAGCATTATAACCATTGTGGAAAATAAATCATTTTTATTGCTTCTTGATATTTTTCATCTAATATTCGAATTAATGTAGAAGTAGTAGCCACCACCTCACTTAATGGCAGCAATGAGTTACATTATAAAAGTTTGTTCTATAAAATTTTATTTTCTAGTAGAAAAAAGGAAGTAATAGAAAAATGTTAATGGTTAAAAATCACCACAAAATACACTGGTAACCCTAGAGACTTTGGAATCTTAAAGAGTCTCTTCTGTTTTGTTGAATATGCAGTTCTAGTAAATATCACACCCATACAGTTCCAGGCGAAGTGCAATATTCTGAGACCATGTTTTAGGAATGATGCGGATAAACCTGGAAATGATTGGTGGATTGAAAAAGTTCTTCACATGTCCTTTGACATTGCTATTCCCTTCAAAAACCTGAAAGCAAAATGAGAAAGATAATTTTCAATGTTGGTATAGTAGATATAAAAATGTGACAACTCCTTGTTCTTTTAGTGCAAACTGAGGACATCAAACAGGGGAGGAAATGGTAATGAGAAAAAAACGAATCACAATATATCACGTACAGGCACAAATTACTCATAATGAGTGTGATCATTATGTATACCTAAAATGTACCAACAAACTTAATTAATCGAAAAATAACACTATCATAGAGGTGATCATCAATTAGCATCTGCTGGACAGACTCATTTAGGCATTTTCATTTCACTAGTAATCTGAGTCAAATTAAAGAAAAATAAACCTGATGCAGTGCTATGTAACAGCATTTTCTAGCATTTCTTAGAACCTTGTTGGTTGTATGGCTTTAAGAAGTTAATCACATTCTCCCATTATCCATTTCCTCATTGGCAAAATAGGGATGATAAAAATTTTGTCCCAGAAAAGTTGGAAAATTTAAAAATGTATGTAAACATATGACAAGTGCCTCCCTAAGTGTCGAGTCGTGGGCACCAATAAGTGATTAGCTACACACAGTTAAAGTATGATTCAGTATGATCATGCAGCTCTGTGCATTTATACTTTCTTGGAGTATGCTCTGTATCCTCAAGTAAACTTTTAAAAATTCCTTAGCAATTTCCCCAAGATTTACACACATGTAGAAGAAACTAAATCAGTTATTTATGACAGTGGTGCCTACTCTGGTGTGAGCCTATAGTACAGTGAGAACTAAACCAATGGAGACAGACAACAAGGGTTTAAGAAGTGAGATAAATCATTAACTGAGTTAAGTGATGAACATTTGATGAGAATTCATTAAATCCCAGTTCCCTTTTCCTGCATTTCTTTGCCCACTGGATTTCTTTTTTTTTTTTTTTTTTTTTTTTGGCCGTACTGGGGATCGAACTCAGGACCCTGCGCGCTTGCTAGGCAAGCACTTATTCCACTGAGCTATATCCCCAGCCCCTGCCCACTGGATTTCATCCAGTTTCCACTCCTAGAATATTAGGCAGGTCTCCTTAGCTTTGTTCCAGGACATTTTTAAACCACCTACCAGGAAGTAGAGAAGTTCAGAATTGTAGTGAAGTAAAGTAGTTTACTTTACCAGAAATTTATTCTTTCCATCAGAAAGAATAACACATTTTTTTCTGTTGAATGACAGTATGACTTACAGAATTTTGTGATCTTGGGCATTTGATTAGTCATGAATAAGAAGTGTAATCGAAGGCAGCGCTAATATGGCGTCACTTCACAGCGGAAGGGTTTGCTGGATGCCTTCTTCATCTTTCTCAGTCAGAGCTAGTTAAACTCATACCGCCCTCTGGTACTGTGTCCTCACTATTTTCACAGGAGGCTCAGTCCAGGCAGAAAGGTGACGTGCATTATCCCCGTCCCAAGACCAGGTGTCTGCAGAACTAAGCTTTAGAAGGCTTAAAAAAGTACCAAGTGTCAGCGCATACTTGTCAATTACAAGGCACTTCTATTGTTCTCAGCACGGGACAGTTTTCAGGTTGCTTTCTCTTTGCCCAGAAGCCAGCCCATACCTTATCTACCATGAAGGATTTCTGCCTGTAAGGTTTCCATTCCGTGCCCTGGTTGCTGTAGTGAATGGTGTAGCTCTTCACAAACATTTCAGAGGACAGAGACTTGCAGCCCTGTGTTACAATTGCAGTTATCTTGTTGATTTTGAGCAGGTCAATTTGTAGCCACTGTTGGTTGTTGTTTGCCTATGAAAACACATGGGCAAATACAATGTTAGACACTTTGCTTTATTTAGACCAAGCTATTCAGGAAAGCACAGAGTTTGAAAGGATTTCTTTTTTGTCTTATACCCTCAGATTTATTATCTTTTAGAAGATTCCATACATTTTTCTTGTGTGTGGTCACAAGTGTATAAATCTCTATTGGTGTAATTCATGCCTCATACAATAATCATTTACTTCTTTATATCACTTATTCTTTAAGGGCAGGGGCTTTTAGTTTGGTTTTCTGGCATTTGTTGTTATTTTTTAATTTATTTATCTTTTGGTTTTCTGGCATTTAAAACAAGGCAAGACACCTGGTTGGTGTTCAATAAATATTGCTGAGTGAATGAGTAAATTAATTTTATTTGAGAAATTGCTAAATTATCTTTAATATTTTCTTAAGCAAGTTTGTTTACATACTATGATAATACTGTTGCAGGATTATCTGGGAAAGAATTGAACAGCATCCTCTCTTTGTTTAACATATTTTAGAAAAGCCCAACTTTTCTTTCCACTGCTATTGTTAAATAGAAATGGTCTAATTTCTTATTTTCTCAAATTTCAATTAAATGTAGTATTTGAGAGAGCTGACAGAGCCATAAGTAGGACTTAATACACATCATAGTAACTGTCCTGTCCCTAATCTAACATAAGGGCTAATCGTGTTCAGTGACATGCACTTAGAGAAAGCCAGAAGGACTAATTGATGTTTTGAGTCATCTGAGATGAATTTTCACCTTCCAGAGACTTATCATGCCCAAGAGATCCCACTGAATATTATATAAAAGAATAAGTATTGATGTTTTTTCCTCAACATCATCCTTATTCTGTGGATGTATGTGTACCTTTTTATATGCATGTGTATTTATATGTGTACATTGGCATCATATATTTTAAAGGCAAATTAATTTACTTAAAATGATTGTGGTAGAACTTTTATTAATTCTGTGACACTCCATGGGCGGTGACTTAAGTGTGTCTTCAAACCGATGTTGTAGCATGAAACAGAAGAAGATTTCTGCAGGCATAAATGAGTTAGGGACACTTGAGTCAGGGAGATGTGCCCGTCTGCGCACCTGCCTACATGTGTCTAGCTTTACACCACTAAAGAAATCCTATGAACATATTTCATATGAATGGAAGGTTAAATGAAACAGATATTTCTAGATTTAAGAATTCTGGATTTAGGATGATAGCTTTAACAGTTAAAATCAACATTTTATCTTTCAGCTATTTTTTATATTGCAAAGACTAAGAGCAAACTATATGTGAAATAATTTTTAAGGTTGTAAGATGGGAAGGTAAAAGAGGATTGGATGATATCACTCTTTAACCATTTATTATTTATATCAGTATATAAATATAATGTAATATAATATTATTATCTTAATTATTTTAACTTCTTTGGGTGTCAGTTTGCCTCCCTGCAAAATTGAAAAATGAGTTGTTTGGACTGCTTCAGATAGAGAAAAGACCACTGCCTATTAACTGGGAAAGGAACTGAAATTCTTATTCTACCAGCAAATTAAACTAAAATTACTTAATTTTTTATATTTAGACTGAAAAGGAAAGGTACGGAGCAAAAGCTTTACAACCAGCCTGCCACCGTAGTATTCTGTGATTCCATGACAGGCCAGATGAGTTCTGAGACACAGAGAGGGGTCTCCAAGCCTGTATGGGGTACTTGCACCACAATTTGCTTTTCCTTTCGAGTGGTCTAATTTGAACTCAGGATCTGGGCTTCTCCAGAGAGCTCTCGGAACTGGAATACAAGTCTCTTAAGGGAGGAGATGGAAGATACTCAGGAGGGAATTTGGAGATAGTTGCATGCAGGGACCCTGACGTTACTTGGGGATTCTGATTTTTCAGGTCAATTAAGAATGAAACAAAACCAAATAAACTATGAACAGTTACCCTAATGTTAGGTCACCTGAATTACGCAATGGGTTCATATCAGGAAAAGTATCGCTCTCTGAAAGTGTTCGTTGAACTTAGATCACTGATTTATAACTCTGGTTTTGCAGTCTTTTACCATGACTCCAGTCATCTCAAGGAGTATCGTAAAATATGCTCTTAAAAATGAGCACAAAAAAATTTAAATGGCATTCTTTAGAAACCAAAAAATATTGTTAAAGTGTGGAGAAACAAAACAAGGCCTGTTTGAAATCTAAAGTATTTGTCACTAATGTTATCTGTGTCAGAAATTGGAAACTACAGCCATGATAATGCATTTATATATTGTTTATGGCTGCTGCTCTGCTGCAATGGCAGAGGTGAGTGGTTATGATGAGAATGTTTGGCCTATCAAGCCTAAAATATTTTTTCTTTGAGTCTTTATAGGAAAATGTTGTCCTCTCATGGTTTAAATCAATGCTAGACTAAGAATAACAGATGATAAATTACTTTTCTCTGAACTAAAGCTATTGATTGTACAAACATTAGGTTCTCAGACCTCAGATTTTCATCTGAGACGTAGAACATGATATGCCTGCTTCCCAGAACCTGCCCCCCCCATTCCCTCTGGTGGGGCCACTGTTTCCTTCTGGGAGTTGCTAAGAGTTCATTCATTCATAGGGTCTGTATCACCTTGGCTTGCCAGGCATTCACTCGGCCCTGGGCGTTAAGGCGGGCACGGGAGGGCTCCCAGTAATCTCCCCACCAGGATTTTTTAAACGAGGAGGCTGTGATTTGCTTGTTTTCTATCTTTCCACTCTCCATACCCAATGGTGTGGAGCATCCTGTCAAGAGAAAGTAATGGGATTAATTACACAGCACCAAAATCTCTGCATACTATTTCACACTTCCGAGTCAATAAGAAGTACCACTGCTACCAATTAACAACAGAAACTATCACAACAATGCATATTCATTGACTTCATGGGGCAAATGCTCCTCTCCGGTGCGAATGTATTCTTTAACGTTCACCATTATCTCCGTTTTACAAATGAAAAGACAAGATTACAGCAAGAAGCGTAATTGATCCAACGTAATACAGCCATAAGAATTGGAAATTGGATTTAAACTCATATAGTAGTATCATGTACTAAATATTTAAGCTCATTTTCCCTCCTACAGAGAGTCATGGGAACTTCAGACTTTGCTTTGAGGTAGGCAGTCATTTCTAAACCGTTCATCTATAGTCCTGTGCTGCATAGTGTCCTTTCAGCTGATGGCAGACCACATATGCAACATGATAGCATGAGACTATGTTACTGATGCGTTTACTGTATTATTTAGTCATTGAGAATGTACTTCTTCTACTTATAAGGTTGTTCCTGCCTGTAGAAAATTCTCATTTTATATAGGAGGTGTTACATACTACTGCTTTATGGATGTTAGCAAACATCCATATCCCTCATGAATGCCAAGAGTATACTGTACTTTTGTCTGCATTGATCAAAACTGATTGCAAGGTTCAGCTATTTCTCCTCGGAGATAAGGCTTCCTCCCCTGTGCTGAGGGAAGCTGCTTCCGCTCTGCAACTGTGTGACATAGCAAGTTTCCCATGTGATCTACACTGATCCCTCACTCTTCAGCCTTTCAGCAGCCGGCTGGGCCTGCTTCAGCTGTGCATGGGGCAATTGCTATAACTTCGTACCTTACACTGCTGGGCAGATATTATTTTTTATGTGTGCTTTGGAGCGAAAAATATTGGAAAGCATTCATTTACATGGCAGAAAAAGTTAAGGCTCTTTGAACATCATTGTTATATATAGCAGAATTTTACTATAACCACTTGTCATGACCTGGATTTATCTATATCATAGGTCATATTGCATCCCCTGCAAAACAGTACCTTAGAAAAAAAGGACGTGAGTACCAATATAGGGCACATAAGAGGATATAGAACATTAGTTCAGGAAGTTGGAAAGCAGACCCAGATTTCAAAAACACTCATTGAACAGCAAGATATGCCAGGAATGTTGCTGAATATTTTTACTGCATCAAAGTCTAAGCAAGCTGCACCTGGAAGAACGGAGCCTAGTTCTAAGCTCAGGTGGCTCTTTTTGAAAATGCACTGGTGGAGGTGGTTCCACCCTGGGACCCTTCCCTGGCGCGCCACGGTGATATCTGTGTCATCCAGCTTTGTTCAGAGAGGTGCTGCCCTCCGGCTGGTGGGACCAGACTCAGTGAAGGCCGCATGGAAGAATTTACCTGAGTGGACTCTGCTTCAGTTATGAATCCTAAGTCATTAAAAGAGAACTAAGAATTCCTTGCGTTTCCCCACATACCCCAAATCTAGAGCATCCGGATATCGGTGAGAAGACGGTACATCTTTGTTCCTTACCATTAACCTCGCAGCCTTGCAGTTCCAGTCGAAGGGTAGGTCTGTTGTAGGATCTTGTTGGCGATATCCTAATATATCTAGCCACAATAGGAGGATCAAACTTATTCTCTTTTATTGTAGAGGCATCTGAATTGCCCTCAAAATACTAGAATAAAAGAAGGAAGCTTAGTTACATAACAGTTTTCTATGAAGTGACTTTATAATGTTTTCACCAAATTTAATATTAGAATATTAAATTTTCATGGGGCCTAAATCAAATTAATTTGATCTTAAAAAATAATTGAGGGTACGTCTACTTCCAGGAAGATGATGTACTTTGCCCTGTTTGCTCCTGCTGTGTACAACTCGGTATCCTGGAAACAAACATAAAAGAAACAAGACTCTGAACAGTGGGGAGAAGAAAGGATACTGACCGGGGTTCTCAGGACCCAAGAAAAAACCTGGTGGTGAATTCCCTGAGCTTTGGTTTTCTCTTAGATATCTTAGTCTTGGAGATGAAGAAGACAGCAACCTGCAAACACCAGTGGTGCAGACAAGCAACACTCCAATCAAAGGACCAGGAAAGGACAGTTTAACTGAGCAGAAAATGTTCACATGATAACTGCTACATGAGCCAAAAACCACAGAAAAAATAGTGGACCCTCCCAAAACTAGCAGAAAAAGCAAAACGAGGAGACTTTTATGCTCGTCAGACTAAAGAGGTACACTAACACCCTCACTGGAGCTAAAAATCTAAGCTAGGAACCCAGGACTTTCATCCTTTCCATCCCCTAATGATGCTTCTGCCCTTGCAGCATCAGTAGAAACCACATGGGGAACTCGGTTCCCACCCAGCAGCAAGGTTTCTTTTTGCAGGGGAGAGGGACTTGGAGAGGAGAGCTCCTGGCTGAGGCCATGGAAGACCCAGCAGGGGAATGTCATTCCTTAGGCAGGACCCCAAGTAAATCTGAGCATTATAGTGCCTCAGAGAATCACTGGCACAAATACTATTTCCTTCAGGTACACTGAAATTAAAAACAAAATAAAATGCAATAGTAAAATCAAAACTCTTGGCAAATTTCTAGCATAAGCTTGAGAAATAAGACTAGATATTTTATTCTGTACATAATCTGCCAATCTGGTGTTTGTTGTTGTTTTTTTAATAATAAAGTGATGGTTTTCAATTTTTGTGGGCTTTTCTGTTTATTCCTTTAACTTCTAATTCACAGACAGCCATCATACTATCATTTTGTTTCATAAAAGCCTCAGAAAGCTCTTCTCATTTCCCTAGGGTGAGTCTTGAAGTTAGATGGGAGCATATACACGGACCATCACGTTCTTTGTGCTGTTTCCCTTGAAGATCTGCCAGTTGCTATGGTCAGAGCTGTAAGCCACATAGAACTCGATGGTGTAGTAAGACTTGAGGTAATGTTTGGCACCCTGGGTCTGGATCCCTGTGACAACAACTTCCTTTTGCATGTCCACCTGCAACAGAGGTCACCTGTCAACAGAGCTGTCCTTGTACGCGAATCACATGCTGCCTTAACTCACAGTACATTCAGCTTCTTAAGAATGAAAGAACCAACACTTAAGGTTTTCTTTTGTTTGTTTTTTAATCAGATATTTTTATTACTACATGAGTGCAGTACATAATGTTTACATTCCTTGTGTGGAGCTGATACATGCACAGAACACACCTTTATTCTCTTTTTTGTGCCCTTTCCCGGCTCTTCCTCCCTCTCAGCCTCTGGATTCCCTGACCATTGGAGAAAGGTCTATCTCCCTACTTCCTATTACCTACCTTTTAGCAAACTGGTAAGATGACTAGATGAACTCCAGCTCCACCGCTAACTACAACTGGGCTTTGGTAAGTTAGTTAACATCTCTCTGCCTTGGATTCTTTAATCTATAAAATGGAATATTACTTAGATCTGCCCGCACAGGGTTGACTTTGAGGATATAAAATGCTGAGAACAGTGCCTAGCAACCAGTGGTTTCTATTCCACTAATCACATCACAAGAAAAACAGGAAGAAATTATTAAATCACTGTTATGTCTAGTATTACAATCACCATAAATATTACCAGGCTAGTTAGACATACCTGGATCCAAGGTGTAGAGGCAATTTTTAATTTGCTTTTTTCTATACTCCAAGCATTATACGATCCACCATTATTTAATCTTGCTAATTTGGGCTCCCAATAACCTAAATTCAAAGGAAGAAAGAAATCTTATGAAAAAAGGTGTTTTTCCCAGTATTAGGGATTGAACTCACGGTCCATGCACTGAGCTACACCCCCGGTCCCTTTTTAAATTTTTATTTTTTGAGACTTGGTCTTGTTAAGTCGGTATGTTACCCAGGCTGGACTTGCACTTGTTCTCCTGTCTCAGCCTCCCACAGTGTTGAATTTTTAAAGAGACAATCAACAATTTCTCAAGTGAGTTTAGTCCGCCCAAACACCAGATCACTGAAGGACCTGTGAGAATTAGACCAGGTGGTTAGCCTGGGCCTTTACTACCAAACCTGTTCCTGATGATGAAATCTTGGCTTCAGGTCTGCCTGTGTTTGGTTAGCTGTCCACCCACTCTGTCCTGCACAAAGGTCGTGTTTGCCTTTTCATGGTTATGTTGATATAGCTGCTCATGGCTGTGTCTACCCAACAGGAAGACAGGGGAGGGTGTACAGGACCCTCATTATCTTCTTGATGATGGCCTCTTCATCTTAGAGAAGATTTGAGGCATAAGGTGGAAATTTTATTTGGCGGGAACTCCTGACTTATGGTGGGTGATCAATAAAAATAGGTGAATGTCACAGGTGAAAAGTCATCTTACTGGGGACTGCAGCTTTTATACCGTAAGACCCTGTGAATCTGGCTGGAATATTATGTGTGTGGTCAAACCCAGAAAAGAAGAATGAACAGTGTTGGAAATGGGCACATAGTCATGACTTAAGGCTGTCTACTCCTGCCCCGACCCCTGCAGAGACTGAACTGCCTGTGCAGAGAGACCAGTGGTGCCTGGCTCCGGGTTTTCCCTATGGGGGGGGGGGCTCTTTGGGAACAGTGTACACCAAAGGGAGTGGCACTGATAAGAACAAAATAATAACAGGCTTTTAGCTCCTGCCATAGGGATGCCTTCCTCTACTACATAATTACCCCAAATGGAACTGTTTTCTTATTCTGCGTGGAGGAAAGCCTGGAGAGGAGAAATGACCTATAGCCAGGGTTGTCATGTGTAGTTTCTCAGTCTATATACTGTGCAATAGGATAAGTTGACACTCACAGGTAATGATGAATGATGAAACTACTTACTTAGATGCTCAGAAGCCTTGATCTGTGAATCAGATATGACACCAGTGCTTAGGCCCATTGGCATCTTACAATCTATGAAAAACCAAAACAATGAATAATTTTTGCTTAAGAAAATACATAAAACAAATGAACCTCTAGGGCTAGATACTATGCCTTTGATGGGTCATTCATTACATATTTTCATTTATTTTGTGGGACACTGACTTAACCATGTGTGGTTATAATAAATGTACTAGTAAAATTGGTGCTTTAATTGAAATTGGGACACCACAGATGAAAAGAGCAGAAATCTTGAAATACAACTGGTTTTAAATCTGACTTCCATTTTCTCAGTTCTTAAAGTAAGCAATTTTACATTAAGTACTGTCTTTCATAAGACTATGGTCAGTTGACTTGTCACTTCCAAGGCTTGATTAAGGAAGGGAATTCCAGCTACTGTGGGACTTGAGTTCTGGAACAGTGTTTGATACTGTATAGGTGCTTAGTAAATGTTTGATAGGCGGATGCATGGAGAGAGGGAAACTGTGTGTTTCGATACTAAAATGGCAAGTGCAGCAACAACTTCAGTCACTGTTGAATTCTCTTTCTTTTTCCTCCTCTATACCACTGAGGAACATGGGGACTTTCTTACATGCACTTTCCTATGGAGCACAAATTGTGAGGAAAAGTGCTTTCCATTGGTTCCCCAAGTAAGAGAAATGCCTTTGATATGAACCATTTGGTTTAAGTTTTCTGCTTCTGGGCTCCCCAACACAGCTGCACAGCAGGTGAGCAGCCAGTGAGGGAGGGCAGCTTTGTGTGTACTTACGGCTGCTCCCCAGGGCTGGCTTTACCAGCTGAGCTCTGCCCCCTGTCAGGTGGATGATGAGATTAGATTCTCATGGAGAATATACCCCACTGTGAACTGTGCATGTGAGGGATCTGATCGAATGCTCTTTGGAACCATTCATAAATCAAAAATTGTCTTCAGGAAACCAGTCCCTGGTACCAAAAATTTGAGACCACTGTTCTAAAGGACTGACTTTTTTTTTTTTTTTTTTGCAGTCAACCTATGTTTCAGAATAAAAGCAACTAGGCTATAAATTATGCCTTTGTCACATGACAGTTATCAGAATTAAGCAGCCGAAAAGTTGGCAATATTCCACGTGCAGGCACATTCTTTCTAATACACATTGCGTGTCTCTTGGGTAATACCTTTGTCTATGATGAGAAATGGCGTTTGCATCCCTGCTCTTTGGTTTTCTCCAACCTCTGTGTCTAGGAGCCACCAACCGGGTTTTGACGCCTTCATCTCAAGAGTTTTAAATGAACCTAGAATAGAGAGTTAAGGACAAAAATATAAACTCAAAGATTAACAGGCCCATGCAAACTTCCGTACCTACATCTGAGATAGATGAGTATCATGATTTCCCCACCGAAACTCCTACAATGGTCTTCCTTTCACTAGTTCTTCAGGCAGCATTCATGGAAGGGAGGCTGCTTATTAAAAACATAGAATCCAGGAGCTGGGCCTGGTGGCAAATGCTTGTCATTCTAGCACTCTGGGAGGCTGAGACAGGAGGACTGCAAGTTCAATGCCATCTTGGACAACCTAGCAAGACCCTGTCTCAATAAAAGAAAAACTCATGAAAGAACTGGGGATGTTCCTCAGTGCAGAGGCCCTAAGTTCAGTCCCCAGCACTGGAAAAAATAAAGCAGAATTCTGGTAATTCTACCCATGCTCTGCATTATTAAAGTCTCTGAGAGCAAAATCTCTGCCTTTTAGCATCTGCATTTTAACCAGATTCCTAGGTTTTTACTATGAAGTTTGTGAATCGGTGGTCTTTACATCTCATACCCCTATTCACACACCTACTAAAAAACATACACCTATAAATGATTTATTAGTACATCTTACTCCTTTCTGATGATTGCAGTTTGTTTAAACCTACATCTACTATTATTTTGCACATGAAAATCTCTACTTTTTTATTCTTTAGCTTTAGCGATATTTTTTAAAAAGTTCCCTTTTCTCAAAACAGCATGAGGTATCATTTCATGATTATGATTTCTGGAGTTAATTACCCACAAAAAAAGTCAGGGTGATACTGCCAAGAGTAGAATTCAAGAACCCAGAAATCCTAGTAAGTTTTTAATCTCCCTCCCAACAGGAAAAACTGCAGCTTCCCAAACTCTCATTTTGTCTTTTGCCTGAGACTTGATCTGCACATAGGGGCTTGGGTGACAGTTCCTCTGCAGAACCAAGTTGGGCCACACATTTAGCCATATGCTGCTGCTATAGCTCACTGCTTAGCTGACATTATTGTGCTTTGTATACAGTTTTGATACTGGCTTTCCCGTGAATCTGTGCCTGCATTTTGACTCATAAGGAAGTAGATACACAAGAGAGAATGTGTAATGGGGTGAGGGATGGTCAGATGCTAAGGTTGCCTTGTCTTGTTATGTCTTAGCAGGGACCCTTTCCATCACCAGATCTTTACCAGGTAGAAGGGGCCAGACCCCTAACTGGTGCTGTTGAGTGCCGTTCTCCAGCAGCGTCTGGCCGTGAAAGTGAACCACATGAATGTCGCGGGAGCCGCCCATGTTCAGCAGGTGTAACCTCACCCACTCTTGCTCGTACATTCTCAGGCCAGGCAGGTTGTAGATCATCCCATTAATGGCTGAAAGCACAGAGCATGGCAGTCAGCTCATACCCTGTCTGTGCCCGGAGAAGGCTGAGAAGGAAGAGCGAGGCCGCCCACTCGCCACCCGTTTTCCTCACCATGGGGCCTCCCCGGTCCCACCCAGGCCTAGAGGGCTGCTCTGTGTTATAAAACCAGTGTGAGAGGCTAGAGCAGGACCTCCAGTGCCTCATGTCATTCCCGCCAGCCTACTGAGGTGTGGGCAGGGTCTTTCTTGAAACAGGTTATCTTATGGTTCTTCCTCCAGAGTTTACACGGGTGTTTCTCTGTGCTTTGCCCATTTATCCACTGCATCACTAGTGCGAATCTTCCTTTGCTACAAAAAGATGAAGACTGACATGGCAGATGATGCAAACAGCAGGATGAGTTGAAAGGCACATGCAGTATGGTGCTCTACGTCCTGAATTCAGAGACAGATAGGAAGTTGGAGTTTACCTTGGGTGCACCCCCTAGCCATCGTGACTCATGTCTATTTCTCAGATGGGTTCTCAGGTTGTACCCACTCTTGCCTTAGGGAAATACGTGGTTTATTTTTTAAACACATGCTCACCTTAAAAATATAACACTAAATTTTAATGGTAAAGCGTAGCACTAGCAGGCATTTAAGTGGAGCAGGCAGGGAAGTTTTTTCTTAAAGGAGCCACAGTGGACTTTGAAGAACTTGGCAAGGGGGGTTCTTGTAGGGGCAGAAGTTGAGATGATCAGGCACCCTAAAAATTATTTCAGGTACAGAGAAACCTGTCTACAAACATACATAGCTCTCATACCTATTTTGAGCTTCTGTTTAAGAAACAGATCTCATAGGAGGACTGCTAAACTGTCGTTGCACCAGGATATGGAAGGGAAGACTCCCAACACAACAGGTGCTCAGTAAACGTTTGACAAGTTGAGCTGAATGATGGAATTCACTTATTTAGTCACTGGTTCACATACTCACTGAGCACATATAAGAAAGGCCAGACATGAAGCTAGGGGCTGGGAATCAGGAGGTCTGCTTATCACATAACACAAGAAGTAGTATGTCATGGAGATGATCACATTACAGAGGCTTGAACTTTAGTACATTTAGGACTAAAGGTGTAGTGGAAATGTTTCACTCTTTGTGGAAATCAGTACACAGGAGCTCAAGTGAGTAAAAGACACAGCTAAGAGAAAAGCCTACTTAGTTCTGCAGCCTTTGCTTTCCTATAGGCTGAGAGGTTTGGGGGGCCTCCTGCCTCAGACACCAAGCATACTGGGCCAAGGGGTCTACTGAGGGGAAAGGGAAAAAGGGGAGAGGACAGAAAAGAGAAGGGAGGGGAGAGGAGGACAGGAAAGGAGAGAATGCAAAGCAGGAAAGGGAGGGGAGGGAAGAAGGGAAGAGGGGAAAGTTCTGCTTGCAGTCTTCAGTCACTGTCTCTATTATGGTCTCTCCTCCGCGCTTCTTCATAGACTAAATATTTGAATTTAAAAACTTTTAATGTTTTCATGATAAGTAGAGTCCATCTTTAATGCCATTATGTCATAAATCATGTTCGTCTACCCCTGTCTCAAGTAGACCTACAGGTGAGATCATGAAACTTAAAGAAGGGTGGCCGGAGCATGGAATGGTAGGACAGGGAGACAAACCTACTAAGCCTTGATGAGTGGCTGCAGGTGGCACTGATTTTGATGTTGTCTATAATGTCCAGCAGGGTTTTCCTTCCCTATTACACTGGTCTATTATCCAACACAGGTTCTCATGGATCAGAAATCTCAAGATAATCACCTCAACCCATCAAACTTTGCAAGAAGGGTTAGTCTTTTTTTTTCTAATTTCCACGTATCATTCATTTTCCTCTCCATCAAATCCTAAAGTCTGCCTTTCTTTAAATCTGTTTGTAATTCATTTGTCAATGTACTGGCCAAGTTCCTGAGTAGATTTCTAAACAGGCATCCTTTTCCCCTTGTGACTGCCTAAATGGTCTTTTGCCCCGATTCTCCCACTGCCTAGCTGCGGGGATCCTATCTCCATTTGCTCTCATGTGTCATTTGGTATGGGTGCCACTGATGGCAGTTGAGAGCTAGACCTGCCGGGATCATTCTTATTCTAGAAAAGACACATGAGTGATCATTTGTTTTGTATAAATACTTGCTCCTTTAGAGAGCAAGAAACAGGTTTATTAACTTCTTAAAGTGCAGAGCAATGTTAACGCCTTTCCCTTACATTGCTGTCTGAGATGTACCGGCCTTTGCTCATTGGTTTGCTTTGCTTTGCCTTGCAGCAACCTCTGCACCGCTTTTTGGGCTCTCTCTGTGCCCACTTCCCTGCAGTGCTGCCTGCCAGGTCATTCAGCTCTTGGAGACCTTAAGGAGCTGGGTTTAGTTGTAGGTTCTGGCTTCGCAGAAGCATTAATGTTGAATCTCTGAAGCTCTACGGACAGGAATCTCTGTGACCCAGTGTGATTTAATTCAGAGATTAGATCAAAGTGAGGAAAATACCATGGAACTCATGGGAGTTTTTTACTTCTGCAGATTCAAGTTTCCAAGTCCTTTTGTACTTTCCATAGTACCAGCTCTTTTTCTCATCAAAGACCATAAAGAGTAAGACAAATTCTCTCATGTCCACAGGCATGTTGCTCTGCTTGTGAAGTATTCCTTTTCGGCAGATCAGAAGGGGCCCTATCAAGCCAGAGTGGATGTCTTTTTCCTGGAAGACAGGAAGAGCAAATTCCATGCATTCTCCTTTGCTCAGGATTTTCTTTTCTTTCTTGGCAATTATACAGAAAAAGCAGTATCTCCTCAGAGACTCTGCATATAAAGATTATTAATAAACAGTTCAGTCAGCTTGGGTATTCATTTACTGCTGTTGGGTTCATGTTCCTTTCATTATACTGTCCTTGATCTCAGTAATAATGATGTAATAATAATGATAACATAATGGTATTATTTACTGAGCATTTATACTATATTGAATGCTTTGCTTTAGTATCTCATTTAATTTGCACAACTATCTTATGTGATAAATGTAAATTCATTTATTGAACTAATATTTATAAAGTGCCTACTATATGCTATGTACTACTACCTTATTTTTAACTTTGGAAACTGAGGGTAAGAGAAGTCAAGTAATTTTTCTTGGGTCACACAGTGACAGGGTAGGAATTTAAATCTAAATCTAAACTGGCTGTGGTGGCACATGCCTGTAATCCCAGCACTAGGGGAGGATGAGGCAGGAGGATCATTGTGAGTTTGAGGCCAGTCTGGGCTACAAAGTGAGCTCAAGGCCAGCGTGAACTGCATAGCGAGACCCTGTCTCAAAACAACAGAAAAAAAAGAAAACCAGTGAAGTCTGGGGGTTGGGGATGTACAGTGGGAGAGCACATATTACTCATGCAGGAGGCCCTGGACTTAATCCCCAGGACCAAAAACAAAACAGTAACCAAAAAACAAAACAAAACAAAAAAACAACCCAAGAAAATCCCCACAACAGACCTAACTCTGTGCTCTTACTACTATGGCTTAAACAAAGGACCCCTTTTGTAATTTACCAAAAACCTGTGTATTTTTATCATGTATAAGGTATTTGTTTTGAGTCACTGTTTTGAGTCTCCCTATCATTGTGAAATGATAAATGACTGTTGAGTTTTTAGTTCTTTCATAAAGAGCAGACAGAATACTTATTTAAGAAAATTGCAAATAAGAATCTTTTTCTATAAATTTAGGAATCTAGCTTGGGGCCAACAAGCATCTCAGTAATCCTCCCTCCTCTGGAATTTGAAGCTGCAAGAAAAGTCCTTGGTTCTGGTAACTGTGTAGCTGACTGCAAGGTTTCTACATCCTTCACAAAACACAAGACAGGCTTTTGACAGAAAACAACCCAACCCTTCCACTAGGTGGGCTTGGGTGGTAAGGTTAGGGGAATGGCAAGAGCTACCTACCGCATTCACAGCTGAGTAGTAGGCCCAAGCCCGACAGGCGGAGCCAGGGTTCTCTGGCCCTGACCGGTCAGTGGCGTGCCATACATACGTATAACTGCTATTGGGCTGGACAGCATTGTCATCCTGAAACCACTCAGGAGAATCATCTTCGTAAGTCTTTCCTTCTGATGATTTCTCATAGGCCAGTCCATGGGCATGAAGAGAATATGGTCTAGATGCTAAATTTTTAAAGTGAACCTAGAAAAAGAAATGAACCACAAATATACTTAAGTTTAAACAAAAATCCAAACCAAGGCTGGGTACAGTAGTGTACATATGTAGTTTGAGCTGCTGGAGAGACTGAGGCAGGAGGAGACTGAATTTGAGGCCAGTTTTTTACTAAGGTATTGTCTCAAAATGCAATACAGGAAGCTGAAGAGGTCAGAGCCCCTGGGCTCAAACTTGGTACTAAGACAGATAGATAGATAGATAGAATAAATAGATAGACTAGAGAGGTTATAAAAGATGCTATAGGCCCCAAACTGTAAACAGGATTCTGAAAGAAATGACCAGGACTTAGGAGAGCCATGGGAAATGTGCTTGTTTGGGGAGGGCACAGAGACACCGTTACTTCTTTGCTAGTTCTCTTTAACTACAGTTTCTTTTCTTTTAATAAGACAACAGAAAATTACAATGTTATCAGTTTATATAGCTTTCAGCACTTATAAAATATGAGATCACTATTTTTGTGCTGAAGACTGCCAAATGGATTAGCAAGCGGTCTTTCCAAAGAAATGTAATTATATGTTAATTCTGGAAAGTAAATCATCTATGCCTCTTTTGCTATCTTCACCTTTATAACCACTAGTGCTGTGGAGACCCTTCTGATGACCTTGGTAGCGCTCAGAAGTTGACTTACTTGGATGACGTCATCCACCTCGGCTCTAATAATAGGGCCGAGAATGCCAAGATGCTCTTCGTACTCCCCCGGAGGGTCGCGCTTGGTGAAAGTGCTATCCAGGTACTTCCGGAACACGACTTTCCTGTATGTGGTATCTTTGCGAACGTCATCGCTGTCTTCATTGTCCATTTCACTGAAATGATAACAATAGGTTTTGTTTAAAAGAAGAAATGAAAGTCTGTTCAAGGAATTTAGGAAATTGTGTCTGTTTCTAAATATAGTATCTAGCATAGCATCTTTCCTAAATCCTTCATGGACAAATTAATAAGCATATAAATGAATGAAACCATAAGCCAATAAATATTTTCTTAACTCCCAACTCAGGTATTTGCTAGACAAATCTCATTATTATCCTTTGGACTAGGTCAAGTCCATTTTATTTTTGTTTAAATATCAAGACAGGGATTTGTTTAGTTGCTAAATTGCCTGGTGGGCTTAAACTTTGGATTCTCCCGACTCAGCCTCTCAGTGTGTGCAGATTGCAGGCATGCACTACCACATCCAGCGCACTTTGGCTTTTAATTAGTGTAACAGCTTTTGTAAGAGCTATGGGTTATATTTAGACAGTTTATGTGCAGTCACCAGGCTTTATCTCTGTGAACCGCTCATTGCCCAAGGCTTCTGCTTTCTTCTCTATGTATCTTCATCCCAAATACAGAGCCCAGCACAATACGACTTTCTACTCTTCAGCAATAATGATTTGAAGAGGATCTTTTTAAAAATCTGGATCCCTTAGAAAATCTGTATTGTAAGCATGTAAATGCCAAAGGAGATCTATACATCAAGATTTGGGTTTGAAGCTAACTTCAATTAAATCATACTGATTATCAGAAAGCACTGGAGCAGGAAGAGGGGTAAGAATGTTTGTGACAGCAGAAGGGAGAAGAGGAGGTTCATTCACCTATAGGGTATCACAGACTTCTCACTGTGATTGTTCTCGTACAGTCTAGGTATTGTCTAAATTAGAGAAGCTAATTTTGGAACTGACAAAGGAAATGGTATAGGCCAAATTGCAACATGAGAACTAAGCGATGTGCTACAAGATTTGCCCAGAATTATTTTCCTGGACTATTGTAATACATTTTTTAAAGGAGTAGTGAGAACATTAAGATATAAAGGAAGAAAACTAGCCAAACCTTTGTGCAAATTCTGCATAATCCCAGGATATTTCTTCAGCAGCAATGTAATAATATTTTCTGTTTCCCTTGTTGCTGCGGAGGTACCATGCTGCAATGTCGTCAGGATTTCTGGAAGAGTTGATGTCTGTCCGCTTATCAGTTTGGTAAGGGTCATCATAGTTCACATAATAATCTTCAGCATAGTCCTTTTCCTCAGTGATCTGGACTGGCCGTGGAACAAACTCAATGTATTCTCCATCATCCCCACTGAGGCCCACTACAACCAGTGGGTTAAATTCATTTGATATAAAAGTGTCATTGAGGGTAGGAGATGGGAGAGGAGATGGTGACATGTGGCCAAGGTCTGGATAAGGAGAAGTCTGATTAAATTCTGAAAGAGGCAATAACTGGCTAGACTCAGAAGGGTAAGATATCTGATCAAGGTCTGAAGGATTGGATGTTTTTCTGAAATTTGGAGAAACGGTTGTCTCAGTAATGTCTGGAGAGAGAGTTACCTGACTGAGGCCAGGGGAATGAGGTATCTGGTTGAGGTCTTTGGAGGAGGTCATCTGACTGAGGTTGTGGGGGAATTTGGTCTCACCAAATTCTGGGGGTAGAGGCATCTGGCTGAGGTCTGGAGAGGAGGTCATCTGACTGAGTTCTGAAAGGTCAGTCTCACCAAGTTCTGGGGATAGGGGTATCTGGCTGAGATCTGGGAAAGGGATCATATGACTGAGATTGGGAGAAATGTTGTCCTCACCAAGTTCTGGGGAAAGAGGCATCTGGCTGAGGTCTGTGGAAAGGCTGGTCTCACCAAGTTCTGGGGATAGGGGCATCTGGCTGAGGTCTGTGGAAAGGCTGGTCTCACCATGTTCTGGGGATAGGGGCATCTGGCTGAAGTCTGGGGAGGAGGTCATCTGACTGAGTTCTGAAGAAAGGTCCATCTCACCAAGTTCTGGGGAGAGGGGAATCTGGCTGAGGTCTGTGGAAAGGCTGGTCTCACCAAGTTCTGGGGATAGGGGCATCTGGCTGAGGTCTGGGGAAGGGGTTGTCTGACTAAGGCTGGGAGAAAGATTGGCCTCACCAAATTCTGGAGAGAGAGACATTTGGCCGAGTTCTGGGGAGGGGGTCTTCTGACTGAGATCTGGGGAAAGGTGCATCTGACCAAGGTCTGGGGAGATGGTCATCTGTCTGAAGTCTGAGGAGGGGGTCATCTGACCTTGGCTTGAAGAAGAGGATGGCCGACTGAGCCCTAAAGACGTAGTTATCTGCCAAGATTCACGTTCTTGGGCATGGGCTAATTGACTAACATCAACAGGGTATAACTCATGGCTTAAGTCATAGCTGAGCATTTGTCTGGGCTCTGGAGGAGAGGACCTGTGAATGGGGTCTGTAGTGGAGTGCATTTGATCAGGATCTAGGGTAAGAGATGTTTGGTCATGTTCCTCTGGGGGCACTGTCTGATAAAGATCTGGAGGGAAACTTGTTGGACCATTGTTATTTGGTGGGCTCAGATTATGGTCAGGAGGTGAGCCTATTTGGACAAGATTGATAGAGGAGAGTGTTTGATTGAGTTCTATGGGAAAAGATGTTTCATTGGACTTATGGAGTAACAATGAATGGTTAAGTTTTCTGTCTGAAAATGTGGTGTAGCGTGCTCTTTTGAGGGGCTGAATGCCCATTGGAGAGGGAGGAATACGGTGTGTAAGCTTTGGTTCCTTTTTCTTTTTTCGTGTTCTGATTAAAAGTGGTCTTTTCTTCAATTCACTATTTTCTCTATCCTGTTTTACTTGTAGAGATTTATGTCTACGTCCAGAATACTTTGGGTGGTCACTCTGCTTTCCTGGGTTGTTTTCAGGCGGGATGCTTTCTTTCCAAGTCCTGGAGATATTTTGGGGGCTGTTCAGCAGCTCATCATTATCTTGGATTACTTCATAGCTACCTTTTTCAGAAACCATATGCCATTGCCCATCCAAAATCTTTGATGGATTCTTTTGTTTTAGGAGTAACAGATCACTGGGAAGATCCTCCCAGGTTCCCATTCTTGAAGAAGTAGTGTCTTGATTTGAATGTCTCTCAATTTTATGGGCTTGTAATTCCATCCAGGAAAACCTGTGCTTTGTTAATTGGTTTCCTTTCACCCCGAATTCTTTGCGTTTAGCATGTTCTCCATCTCTGAATCCTTTTGCACCTAGTAGGCTTATCTCTGTGATATCTGACTGTAGAGGATCTTCTATGTGGTCTTCTGAATATGGATTGGAATACTCTTCTGTGGAAGAGTTAACAACTGAGTTCTTGTCTAAGCCACTGAGGTGTTCCGCGAGGTGACCAGGTATGGAGGCTTCTGCATGAGGAAGCGTTTTCTGAGGCTCTGTCAAGTTATTCACAGTGGTTCTTGAAGAAGAAATAGAGCCTGTAGCTACATCTGTGCTTGGAGAAAAGAGCTCAGAGCTGTTCTCCAGAGCAAGGGCAGTAAGATTGAATTCATCTTCATTTTCATTAAGCGTTAAATTTCTGAATGACCTAATTCCTAACGATGAAGCCAGGCTGTCCTGGTAATCATCATCTGGACCAGGCTCCTCATGTGCATTTTCTGAGGGAGACTGAGTTTTCCGTACACCCATGGTTGGCGATGCTGCAGGTTCATAAATCTCATACGAGTCTTCATCATCATCCCGGTTACATTTAACATCCCTGAATCTCAGCCGGAGGTTTTTGTTTCTTGGACTGGAATTCATGGTGGTCAACATCCAAGTTCCTTCAGAAGAGAGACAGAGAGGAGGTTGAAAGTCCAGGAAAACATATGAGAACACTAGAACTTTATTCAGAGATACCCAAGTGTGACCTGTGGACCACTGAGGACCACTGTCACTGTGCGAGCTATTGGTTACTGGCACATGAAGATATACGGAGAGAAACTGGGAGTAATATACTTAGGTTTTTTTTTTTAGCAATTGACATTGCTTGACATACAAGAACGTAATCAGTATGTTTACCTTATTTAACAGAATACAGACTAAAAGTACTGTGGCTAGAGGTTAGGGAGAATAGAAAAGTCAGCACAGGTCCCTTAAGTCATTGTTTTAGAATATATTAAGAGTGGGATGAATCAGGAATAACACAGACCTTGAATATCGTTAACATTTTATTAGCTCTGATTTGAGAGTTGGAGTTAGGATGATGATGATGATGATAGCTATTCACAATAAGTAAGAAATATTGAAGTATTTCTAATGAATAATTCATGGGGAGCCAGGGCAAGCCTGAATGTCTTCGAAATGGTGTGAATTACTGGCACACTAAATATTTCTTGGGGAGTCTATAAGAGCTACTACCACTTGCTGACTGTTAAGCCCTTGGCTTTTATTACGATTAATGGTCAAAGTATGTAAAGTGTCACTGCACTTTTTTCCATGAATCATTTGAGACTTCTTAAGCCCAAGTACTTTGTCCAGGATTATAAGAGACTGAGTTATGGAGCAGAATTTGAACTCAGGTCTGTACTCCAAAGCTGTCTCTAAGGCAACCTATGAGGCATTCTGTTTGATAATCCTAGAGTAGATGGCAGCCTTAAAATATTTGAAAAGGGCATTTTGATCAGTGAAATGCTCCTTTATGGCTGAAGTATTCATGCTACTTCCTTGTCTTTCTGATACTGTGTGTCTTTATTTCCCCCTTGGCCCAGAGATGTATAAATGCAACACCCACAGATGAAATAGACCCAGGTAAGTCAACAATTTCCCAAACAGAAATGCTGAAAAGTAGTGAAAGGAAAGCCTGCAGGAGGTTGGGGAGATACCCCAGGAGCAGTGGTCATCTGGAGAGCTGCAGCAGACCCTTTAAGGCCAGAAGTCCAAAGTCAGCTCCTTCCCCAAGTGTCCACGTGCTTACTCACCAACATTGTCCATTGTGACGGTCACAGACTCTCCACGCATGGGGAAGAGGGTCAAGGTGTCTTCGTGCCTCTTTCCATAGATAAATGAGTGCCCAGTGAAGTGAATGGTCAAGATATCATTCTGGGTCCCCACACTGCAGAAATGCCACTGGACAGTGTCATCAAAGCAGAATCCTAGAGTAGTTATACTCTCAGGCACAAAGCCATTGATAGCTGGAAGAGAAAAATCTATTAAACTGCCAGGTCTGTGCCAACAAAAGGGCATGTGTCCAATTATACCTAAAATAAAGGTCCCAGTGTTAATTTGGTTGCGTCAAAGTAGTGATTATCCAAGATAAGCTTTACCAGAACTAACATGTGACTTGAAGGTCAAACTCACTCTTCTCAAATGAGAGCTTATTCCCTGGAGTTGGCTAATCAAGAAATGTCAGGATGAAGACAGAGCCTTTCATTTGCATTGGTTATTTGCTTATTTGTCAAATGTATATTAACTATTTTGTGCTCTGTGCTTTGCCTTTAAAGATACTCTAAGAATGAATTTAGAATACTGTCCAGAATAATTCTATCTGAAGGAAAATCATAACATGACATGTTCTTGACATATTAGTCATTAAGAATGAATGTTGCTAAAAAAGAAGACTATTTAGCATATTTTGTCTTTTCACTGCCACCTATCATCATCTATATAAACCACAGTTTTCAATCAAGTACTGCATTCACTTTTTTCATTACCTTTAAAAGGGACACTGCTTATGGCGTTATTTCAAGTACCTTACATACTAACCATGATAATCAGTGAAAAATGCGATTTCTAGAAGGGTAGAGCCCGTATTTACCTGGGTGACTGCTATAGCCCTAGTACTAATACAATGTCTGACACTTAACAAATTTTTAAATGGGCATTTAACAAATACATATTGAATCACTGAAATAATGTGTTATTAGTTTATACCTCATTCTAGGTGCTTCCTACCTAGTCTACAACAACTACATTGTGCAGTGCGGTAGTCACTGGCTACAAGTGGCTATTGAACAGTTGCATTGTGGGTGGACTACATTGTGATGTGCTATCAGAATAAAATACAGTGGATTTCTTTTTTTTTTTTATACAGTGGATTTCAAAGATAGTCATAAAATAAATCTCATTAATTTTTATTACTGACTACATTTTTTAAATGATAGTAGCTAGAATGTAATGAGTTGAATAATGCACATTATTAAAATTAGCTTCACTTATTTCTCCTGTTTTTTAATGCAGTTACCAGAAAATATGATTTCTGTTGCACAGTTTTGGTTTACAACTATGGAAGATTCACTACTGAAATGGAATTATGTGAAGAAAGCTGAAAATAATGCCCTGTATGAAATTATTTGTCATGGCACCTCTCAGCTCTGATAATACCGGTTGTCAGTCATCTGAAACCATATGAACAGATCATGCAGACATCATCCTCCTAGGTATGATTCTTTACTTTTCAGAAGTGCACAAGGTGGTTCCTAACTCTGCAGAACAATACATGGGACTCTGGCTGTGATGGAGAAGTTTGCTTTGAGCTGCCTCAGTGAACTTTCTCTTAGATTTCTTGTAGCATTAAACTTGGAACTATAGCAAATTCTGAGACTATTTCCTGCTTATGAACTTCTTACCACTGACTTCAAAACTCTTCATTGTGTTTTGTCTTTTCAAGACTCTTGGGTCCCCAGACTTACTTGCTTTACTTTGATTTGATGACCCAGCTCTGGATTACTTATTTCGTTTCTGCACTGACTTTAAATAAAAAATACTCATCCTGCACCTCAGATCCTCAGAAATTGCTGGCCAAGACCTGTAGCATCTTCCCTCCCTGCCTTCCTCTCTGCCCATAGCACACACACATGCATCATATTGAAGCTAGGAAATCAAGTAGACTCTAAGCATAACTAGGTTTTAACCTCTTGTTGAAAAGATAAAGGGCCTTAGTTGCTATAGTGTTGCCCAGGGACTTGATCATCAAGCACTTGAATTGAAAGTGAGGATAAGACAGCTGCTCTTTGGTGCGTATATTCTTATCTATGTCTCTGCTTCTAGATACAGGCATACTTCAACCAGTTGAATAAAAAACTGATGGATTAAAAACAGTGCTCTGACTTACTGCTCATTATGTTTGATTGATAAAACTTGGGGTCATCCCGTTTCACCATTTCAGGATTTTCACAGAACTTGTTGATATTGTCCTCGATGTACCAGCTCTTATTCTCATCAAACACAGCAAAAACAGCCAGCTGCTCGATGTCCACTACCCTCTAGAGGATGGAGGGGCTGTGTTTAGTGATTAATGCACCAGCTGATTATCTGTTAACACTAAGATCTCAGAGACCCCAGATGCACTCTCCTTGGGGCCACTGCACCTTACAATTCAGGCAATTAGGAGAGCCCATTGCACACCAAACATTTGTCAGTGTTATAGCTAATATATAAGAGAAAACAGGGCAGAAAATCCAAAGATTAGAAGATGATCTTAGGATAGCACAGCAATGCAAAAGTCTTTTTGTATGAAACTGAACACCTTTCAGTAGGAGTGATTGACCAAATGTGTCCCAAATAGTTGTAGATGATGGAAGGGAGGCTGCAGGAGGAAAGCCTTATGCATTTCACTACCCATCTCCTTCCTTAGCTCAATAGATCAAGATCTGGAATCAAGTATTTGTTTCATAAAGCAAATATTTTGTAAGCCTCTTTGATTATTGCTAAGCTCAATTGGAAATTTCTGATTAGTAAGTGAAACTTGATCTTCAATGAGGATTAACCCAGAAAAGAAGTATCTTTTTTCTCATCTTCTTTTGTATAATTTAGCCTCACTAGACAAAGACCATTGACAGGCCAACATCACTAGAAACTGTGTTTCTGGGAGCATTTGATTTCTGGGAATCTCTCCTAGTTCTCTGTATTGTGGGTCTCTAAAGAGCTTTATACATTTACCTGGTGGTAGCTCACTGATGCCCCACACCACCCTACAAAAATTTTAGGAGGAATATTATAAAGAGAAGTTAGGAGAGGCAGAGTGATTTATTCATTTCACAGTCAATAAAAATAGACCTGGTGTTTGAAACTAAAACAAAATGTAGCATCACCATTAAAGAATAGCCTTGGGCAGTGAACATCTAGATGAAAACAGAAAAGATAAAAAATAGCCAAAATGATGTGTTATCAGACATGCTCAAGAGTAACTAATACGTACTGTTCTTTAGAAGGAAAAGCCCCTTTGTTGAGCAAAGAGACCTACTTGTTCCACCCATAAAAAATGCCTAGAATTTTTCCACACCTATTTTTTATTAATATGTGTTTGTGGTACATAATAATTATATTGATCTTGGGGGTGGTTGTGCATATACATAGTTTCTTCATTTCTAAAAGGTTATCTCAAAAATAAAATACCTGTATGCCTCGAATATCCAAGGATCTGCTCTTACAAATTAGAAGAAGCCCTATCAGGCCAGAGGCAATGTCCCTGGTGACATCTACATCACTGTAGTAAGGTCTTGTTAAGCACTGGGCATCACTGTCTGTAGGCTCGTCAGACTCGAGGATGTTCCATTTGTAAGTGTAAGTTTCACCAGGCTGAACTGCTCGGATCATGGTGTGGTTGCCTGGAAGGAAATGGAATCCAAATTGCTTTCACTTGGAAAATTATTTTACTATTTTAAATAAGTTATCTTAGTTCTCTCTAGAGCCAGCTAATATCAGGAAAGTAATATTCTTTTTACATTTAACACTACCTCGTGTGATTTAAAAATATGCTGTTTAAGTGTTTAAAACTTATTATGTGAAAGGCACATGCCATTAATCCCCCCTCAAAATACTCTGCCTTTCCTTGAATGCACTTACCATTCTTCTCACTTTTTGAACCAGTTCTAGAAGTCCTCTGTCCTGAGCCTCTTTAGTTCCACTGTCACAATTGCCTTGATGTCCAGAACTGGTTGCAAATGTTTACCTTTCATGGTCATTTTGACTTTGCAAGAGAAGTTTCATGGTACCAGATCTGGTGAATTTGGTGGCCGAGGACACACTGTAATCATTTTATTTGACAGACATTGCTGTAAATATCTTGAATGGATTCAGGACATTGAGGCAACCATGAAAAGACATTCGCAAAACAAGACTTCCAGAACTGCTTCAGAAGGCGGCAATTAAAATGGGATGAGGGTGTCCAAAGTGAGGGGGAATGTCTTTAGGGGGATGAATGGCACTGTGTCTGTTACTATGAGTCTTTAAATTTTTTTTATTTAAACATTCATGACATTTTTTGATCACACATCATGCATGACTCCCAGATAGCATGTAACCATTTAATGTTGCTCCACTAGAGGCCACTGTAACACTAATAAATGGTACTGTACCGTATTTTGTAACTAGAGGTAAAATCCTTGAAGTGAGCAAAGCTTATTGGAAGTTTTAAGAAATCACTACATGTATTCTGCTGACTGCATTAGTTACACCATGGTGCAAGGAGAACAACTGAGAAACATGGCAATGTCTGGAGTGACGGGTTTCTTTCAGGAGAAGTGAAAGATTCCTACCTGAGGTGGAGGAAGAGTTGACTTCATCTTCATAAGGAGAGAAGGTCACTCCTTGAGGATAAATGCTATAGGGGCGACTGGCCATATTTTTGAACACAATCTACAAAATTAAATCAAATATATTATTTCAGGATTTAAGGTCACTCAGATTTAATGAAGGATTTTAGCTTTGCATATTTATGTTTGTGTGTGTGTGTATGTGTATGCTTGCACACACTCAGTGGGAAAATTAGTTCTGTTTATGTGATCTGTAGCTCTCTTCCATTATCTGGTAAGAAATTTCTGGGAGAGTTTTACTCGCATGTGAAGGTAGAAAATACAGAAGTCTGAATTCAGAGGGCAGGTTAGGAGAGATTATATTTCCTTCACAGTGTTTTATCCTCACCAAGGTGGTTGCTTTCTCCCTTCTCTTGTCCTTTCAGCCGGGGTCACATCACATTGTGAATCTGCTCCTTCTCTCCAGATCACAATCTCTGTGTCCTATCTAGGAACTCTGGTCTCCTAGGAACCCTGTCACTGCGGCCGTCTTCTTGTAGAGGACTGACAATTGCCAGATCCGAATTCCTAAGAATGTATGTTTACCCTTGCCAAGAGCACCTAAAAGGAATTGGAAAGGAGGAAAGGGCAAGGGGCATACAATCCTAACATTTTTGTCCTTTTGTTATTTTTAAAATGAAGAGAATACATTTTGTCTAAGGTAGTGGTGGTGAACCTATGGCATGTGTTTTATTTTTTTAAGACAAAAGATGTTAATGCATGAGTTGTTTCTTCTAAATTAAAACTTCAGTATTCAGACTTAATTGTACTGTTGGCAGTTTGAAATAAATAAGTGGGTTTGGGGTTGCAGTTTGGATGCTCAGTCTCTGAAAGGTTCGCCTTCACTACTCTAAGGCATGATTCACACAGGAGTCCTAGTTAGGCACCGTAATCTTCAAAAGAGAACCTTCGCCTTCTACTTGGTTGATTGTCAAAGCCTTTGAAACATCTTTAATCCACAGATTATCTGCAGTCTCGGATCTTGTCAAATATTATAATCTTCAATTCTGTTCTTATCCATCTACTGGAAGGGTGTTAGGTAGTATTTAAAGAGTATTGTCTGAGAAAATCTCTCGGCTCTTGGTATACTTGTAATTTACCTTCACCAGCACCAACCATTAGAGAGTGACATAGGTGGACCATGTTGCAGAACTGTGTGTCCTCAACTGTGTTCACTATTACGTTCTCAGTGACAATGAGGAACGTAATTTTAAAAAGCTGTTCAGTGTTTAAATTCCGTAACAGTTGTAGGAACTGGTCAAGGCTGTCATCTGCTGTATCGTGCAGCACGCTCACTAGAGGCATCCATAGCGGAAATTCCCCTGAGGCTTCAGTAACCAGGCACACTCTGCTTCATTTATAGACGTATAAATCTAGCTCAGACATACTTCCCTTTTACTTTGGCTCCTATGAAACCTAGGACACCCTCTGTACTTCCCTCAGATCACACAGACGATTTCATTATATGGATTTGAGGCTTCATTTTCTTTGTTCTTATGTTACCTATTACCCCATTATATTTTTAATTTTTTTTTTTTTTGGCGGTACTGGGGATCGAACTCAGGACCCTGCGCTTGCTAGGCAGGCTCTTATTCCACTGAGCTATATCCCCAGCCCTACCCCATTATATTGACTGTCTTATTTCTTTATAATTTGTAATCTGCCTAGATCCTTATATTACTGAGCAGGTTATACAGAAATGCAAATACTAAATTAAAACTAAAAGCTACATTTGCATTTAAAATTATACAAATGCCTTTTCCTTTTAAGTATAAACAAAGAATATATATATGCCATGATATGCCTCTCACTATTTAATTTCTTCTGTGGTCTTGTATTTATGTTACTTACCTTGAGTGTGTCTCTGACCTGGGCTCTGATAATAGGGCCCAAAATCCCATTTGGATTAATATTGCGATTGTCCATGCGTTTGGTGAAGTTTTCATCTTTGTACTCTCTGTAAACAACTTTCTTATAATTTTTTCCAATTTGGTTTGAGAAATTATCCAAGTGCCGAGATTTGTATATTCTTAAAGTGGAATGAAATAATAATAATTTAAGAACTACAATACTTTCTGAAGTAGCCACCCAGCAAGATTAGAAAATCCCTCAGTATTAGGTATCTCTGGGTCTACACTGGCTGAAAGGATAGGATGCACTGGGAGTGTTTTTAAAAAGTCTTTCCTATTACCTAAGATACTTTTTAATCTCCAAAACCATCTCCCCCACCCAGAAGGTTTTACTATCTTTATTAGTTCTCATTCTGTGCTGCTGGGCTGTTCCTGCCAACGTCCACTCAACCCCAGGTGCTGGCTGAAAAGCTATTGGGATAAATAACTTGGGAGTCACAACATGAACCACTTTCCCCTTGGCTCTGTTTATTGCCCTAGTTTGCAAAAACAAAGGTTAAGTAATAGAGTATCTGATTCATGTATTTATTCTGTACAGTGAAAAACATTGACTGCCACCAAGAAGTCACCAAGTATCTCAGTTCTGTCACTGTCTAGTCTTGGCCAAATTTTTTGTTCTTTTCCTTAGTTTAGTGTTTTTAAACAGGAAATACATTCACACAATTTTTCTAACAGTTAAAACTCTCACATCTGATACCCTCCTTGAATTTTTTTAATTAACTTTAGGTATATAATTCCAGAATCTTTATGCAACCATATGTAAATATGATTAACAAATATGCAAATATAAATAGTCTTACTCCCAACTCCTTTAACAAAAACAGCTATGATATCCTCTGTACCACACCTTAATTATTTAATAATACATTTTGGAGGACTTTTTATATTAGTCCACAGAGAATGTTTTCACTTTTTTTGTTTTGTTGTGCAGATGGATAATGTTCCCTTAGGTGAATGTGTTACAATTTCATAAACTGGCTTCCTACTGATGGAGAGTTTGGTTTATTTTTAATTTTATACCAGTAATGCAGTAGTGCATGCATTATAAATTATTATTTTATCTATAAATAAGAAGATTTATACAGTTACATTCCCAGAGTAAGACTGCTGAATTTGTACTTTAGATACACTTTGCCAGGTTATCCTGCAGAATGACTTCACTGGTATCCTTTACTACTAGCAATATATGACACTGCTTGTTTCCCAAGGCCTTGTCAACAGATGGTATCATCTACACTTATGAGTCCGATAGGCAAAAATAGTATTCTAATGAGGTTCATTTGCATTTCTCTTACTATGAGATAATTTGAGTATTTTCCCAGGTGTTTAAGAGCTATTTGAATGACCAACTTTCTAAATCTCTCTGACGTAGTCCCTCTTCTACAAAAAGAAAGAAAAAAAGACCAATATTTAACCTTCAGAATTAAAGAGAAAACCTTAGGAAGGATCTAATATCAAGCAGTATCAAGCATTCAAATAGTGGTAGCTGTTGTGGTTATTATTATTACTGTTGTTGTTGTTGTTATTAGGTTAAGTTCTCTTGGTGATTTTGGGGTAATTCAAGACTGAGTTGGATAAGAGAGCCTGAATGGAAACCATTATATATGTCCCCTTGCAAGCTGTCCCCTGATGATTCTTCACTCCTTCACACCCAGGTCTATATGAACATGCCTCAAACCCTCAGAAAGTGATGAGAACCTGGATGACTCACTTGTCCATAGTTGCTGGTATTATGGGTGCATAATCCCACATGATTTCCTCTGCGGCAATGAAGTATTCCCACCTCTTGACGTACCGCCTCTGCTCAAGGGTTAGTTTCTTCATAGTCCTGGTTTTCTTGGGACAGCTTACAATGTCAATGTGAGCCTGCATGCCAGCTATGTTAAGATAGAAAGACAGTGAGAAAGTGTAAGAGGAGAAATTATTTTTGATCAAGATTCAGATTTTAAAAGCAATTTAGGAATGTTTAACATTAACAGTGAAAGGAATGCTCAGGCAACTTTTGAACGCTTTGGTTTGGATCTTTCAGTGGACAAAAATAAAGACAAGTAGGGAGAGAAGGAAGGGTTAGAGGAAAAACTTAGAAATATTCCCTTTGTTGATTCTGGAGTAGAAGGATTTCTTGTTGATTTCCAGCCTCCTAGCACCCTGTGACTTAGAGTTTTTTGAATTCTCATTTTTTTCTGTTATCTGTCCATTGATCTATAAGATGAAGATAATATTAGTACATCATGAAATTTTAATTTAACATTAAATAACAATATATGAAGCATTTATCCATAATAAAAATTAGTTCTATTTTTGTTTTATTAACACCAGGAACTTTGTTTTCCAGTGATATTGTGACAATTTCTTTTTCTTTTTTTGTGACAATTTCATTACTTCAAATGGAATTTTACCTGATCAGTGTAAAAGGAAAATGAAATGATACATTCTATGGAGTATTTCTTCCTCATGTGCCTTGCTCACATACATCACTTATTTAACATGATGATTTCTTTTAGTAATATTATTACTTAGACTTGTGTCTTGAGATATAAGCCCTCCTCTAATAATTTTAAAGCAAACTGTTAATAGGACAATTAGTTATTTTGTTTATGTGATTGCACATAACCACGTACCACATAATCCCTGCTGACATTTCCCCCTCCTGATTTCTCTGACCTTCTCTACACCTACCCCTCAGCTGTGAAGATATGTTTGATCCATTGAACATATCATGGAATCCAAGAGTTTTCATGCTAAAATTTTTATACTCTTGGTAATGTGGTGCTTTTGTAAGTTCGCAAATCATAGTCCTATTCTACCCTCTAGGTCTCTTCCTTTGGGTACATATGACATATCCCTAAGAAAGAATATCTCTGCATACATTTTCTTCCTCTTCTTACTTTCGAGGAAGTAGAAACCTCTTCAGCTTTTGCTTAATTTAAAAAATATTTACCAGTGTCCTTACTTCCTTTATCCTCCAACCAGTGGATTCTAAGTCTAAGAGCAGAATATCTAAAGGCTGCTATTAAGAACCAAAGCTTGTATGTCTTGGGTGGGATGGTCTTGGGTGAGATGGCTTGAATGAGCAGAGGCGAAGGAGGGAGTTTTGGGAGGAAGAAAAAACGAAGCAAGACTGTAAGAAAAATTTCTTACCTTGAAACTGTCTAGGGATGAGAGAAGATATGGTCCACTTTCCCTCTGGGCTCACAGTCATGTTGGCAGTAGTGGATGTAGCACTGACCAACGTGACAGTGGAAACTTTCTGATGATTCTGCTCCAGGACCTGGCCATTGAAGTGAATGGAGAACAGTTCTGGCCCAGAACTCATTCCAATCAGATGCCAGCTGATGTGGTCATGGGCACAGACTGTGATAGCTGAGAGAGAGGAAGAGACAGCAGCCACAAGAGTCATTCAGTTCAGCACTCTAGGATCAGAAGGTCATTCACCAAAGACATGTAAAGTTCAGGGTTGGGGGGACAGGTGTTCCAGTTGTGATTCCTCTTCAGCAAAAGTAGATGTCTGAGTTACAAACAGTCAGTCATAGCTCATGGCAGTTTGTGGCATTACAGAGCTTGGGGGTTGGGGGGGTGCACTGGTTCAGAGGTACAGGATTTCTAAGGGATTAAGCCAAGGAGGGGACTGAGCAGGTGACCATTCTGTTTGCCTAGGAATGAGGGGTGTCCTGGGATGCAGGAATTTCAGTGTCAGCACTCCTTAAGTCCTGGGCAAAATAGGGTGGCTACTCACACTAACCTATTTTCAGTTGAAAGAGTCAGCAGAATGCCATTCTATCACCTAGATAGAGATAAAACCTCTGCTTACACGGACAAAGGTGGGGAGATTATTTGAGAAAATTCTCTTCCTTCTTTATCTGTTTGTTGTTGTTTTGCAAATGATGAATGATGTGGGTTACACGCTTTCCTTAAAACACAATGGACTGTCCTCATTATGCTGGGCCACTGGGACCTTTCCATGGCAGGAGTAAAGAGAACTGAGGATAAAAGCATAGTTTTGCTCCTTGTTTTCTCCCACAGTGACTGGGAAAATACTCCTTTGTGCTGTAGGAGATTCCAGTCCTGGCTTCTACACTTGGCTTACTTTGTAAGTTTCAGACCCACAGTCACCAGATACTAGTAGACGACAGCTGAGATCCACCCTCTTACCCAAGGAGGAGCCTTGTTAGCAGACCTTTGTAACAAGGCGGGGATCGCTAGCATCACTCATGAGAGCAAGCAGCTAGAAGACAGGAGGCTTTGGTGGGAGCACTCATCCACGCCAAGTAAGCACTCGTAATGAACTCAGCAGTTAGTACATACATAAGCACTTATCAATTTGTTCAATTTATGCTGCTCCTAAGGCAGGGACTTGTATAGGCTTTAACTATGCAGTTTCTGTTAATGATGTTTTTCTTCTCTTTTCTCTTCCCTCTATGCCCCTTTATTTTTTCAATTACAAATTTGTAATCTCTATCTTAGGATCAAATTTATTTTTATTTTTATCTAGGGACTAGAACAGCACTATGATCTGCATATGTTTTTAAAATTCATATATGTCTATGCACTGTTCACTCTGCTATGGCACAGATGGTTAATTCATTTTTGTGAGCTATCACCGTGAGAGGACTAATTGCTAACACTAGGTGGGGAAATGAGTGAGGGATGACTACAGATCTCCCAAGGGTGAGGTCTGTTCATTAAGCCTCGGCTTTTCAAGTTCCTTTAATAACCTATCTGGAAAATGGAGCAAATGAAATGGAATATAATTTAAAAGCAATACTGAGAACTCAGCTTCACCGATGAAGCCATCTGTGGTATTCAGATATAAAGAATGGCTTTCAGAAGTTTAATGTTTTGTAATATGGAACTATTTTTTCTCTGTCTGGTTCCTGTATGCCAGGGACTTCTAGTTCTAAGTCAGTTCTATCAGGAAGTAGAAGATGCAGTCTCGACTGGGCGCTAGTGTTTGGATGTGGTGTCCCTACGGGTCCATGTGCTGACGGATTGGTACTCTGCGTGGTGGTGTTCAGGTGGTGGGGCTTCAGAAGGTGGAGCTTAACAAAAAGATGGAGCCTGGTTGAAGAAGGTGGGTCACTGGGGGTGCTGGAAGGGAGAGATATAGCTCTCATGGGACTGGTTAGTTCTCACAAGAGCGAGCTGCTCTAAAGCAAGGCCACTTATGTGCTTGGCCTCTTCTCTACATACCCATTTCCCTTTGTGCTTCTCCCCCATGTTGTGATGCATAGAAGAGGCACACATCTGAGGTGAACTGATGGGCCTGCCCAGTCTTGGACTTTCAGTTTCTAAAACAGTGAGGTCTTTTCTTTATAAAGTACCTGGGTTCAGTCATTTTGTTATAGCAATAGAAAATGGACTTATTTGGTGGAAGTCAGGGGTTTGTCTCCACCTAGTAGTTGCTATGATTTTATTTTTTCACAGCCTATATGCAGACAGGAAGAGAAAACATTCTACATGCAATTGAATCTTATTCATCCATCAAATTTTTAAATGTTATTAGAATATTTTTATGTTAGGGATTTCTCCTAATCTTCTGTTCATTTTCCTTAGAAGTGTCTTTATTATATTCTTTCTGCTGACGTTCACTGCTAGGGAATGGCCTTGAACTTTAGTACAAGTGGGTGGTCACTTATGTAGCAAGGACAGATGTCACTAAAGGAGACTGGACTGATACGCAGGAAGTACAGGACAGAGTAAAACCTGCTCAGAGCACTCTACGTAAAGGAGCTCCACACTCGTAATACAATTTGATAATTGTACTTTCTGGCTTTAAAAAATGATAAGATTTTGAGAACCATTGCCCTGGATTATATAACATCATAATTAGGAGTTGAAAACCAGTGAATTTTATCAACTTTCCTGGTCCCTTGGGGAACGCAACTGAGTCAGGTAGTAATGATTCCACTGTCACTGGAGGGTACAGGGCCCCGTGTATTACCTGGCATTGTTTTATTCACATAACCATTGATTGTGTACATTAGATATGGCGATGGGTTCCAGCTCTTGCTTTCGTCAAACACAGCAAACAGCAGCACATGTTGTTTGTCAAACATCTTCTGAGTCCCATCCTCGGTTAGGGTGCCTGAGAGAGAAAGACGTGTTTCAGTAGCACCCGGCACTGAAGATTTGTTAGCTTTCCAAGAGAGCAAAGAGGTTAAGATAAGAAACCAATCATAATAATATAAACTCTGAGAAGTTATTTTTTAAAATAGCATCCTTATGAAGTAATAATGAGTGGGAGTTATTAAATTTCTGGTGACATTTTATAGATTTGGGGAACAGAGATATAAGGGCAAATTTCACCTGGCACAGAAAGTATTTGGTGACTGCCAAGGTCCTGTAAAAGAGTCCATTTCATCAGCATTACTAGACCAAAATATGCGTGCCATAGCTCAGGCGGTAGAAGCATCATACCCTAAGTTTAATGCAGCAATCCTGTTTGTACATGAAATGGAAAATTGAGTATCAATTTTGAGTTGAGTATCAGGATTAACCTGTTCTCACCTGAGGGAAAAATGCTGCTGATGGTACAATAGAAGAACTTTTCATAAGTTTACAAAATTTTCGTGCCATCATAGTATCTTCTGTATACCAGGCAATAAACATATATTCGTATGATGAAGAAATGAGCCGAGCATGTATATAGGTATGGCCTGTGTATGTATGTAGATAGGCGAGTCCATCACATTCCTTCTCTCTCATGATATGGTTTATTGTGATTCTTTGCTTTTCTTTAAAAATGAAAGATGGGCTGAATTCTCTTGGGTAAATGGAAAAACAATCCTGTTGTTAAGAAGCCTACCCAATGTAATTTTTTATAAAGTTAGTTGAATAGTTTTGAAATCTCCCATCTGAAATGTTCAGCTTGTTATAAGAAAGGAAGCTGGAGTTTCATGTTTTTTATAGATCAAATTAGTAGCCTAAACCTTAGTCTTGTCAATTACGTTAGCCAAAGTTCTCCCCAAGAATACAGCAGAGGATCGGCTATAGTACACTTTCAGGAAGACTTCAGCCTTGCAGTAAATGTTACAGACTATACAAATGTGACCTCAGAACATGCTCTCAAATAGACATGTGCTTGGGAGAAGCTCCTATGGCTGAGGTGAAGCAGGGATTAGAAGAAACTGAGGATGATTCGGGTCCTAATGTGAAGTATTTTTTCTCTGTCAAACAGTGCTTTGATCTTTGCACCCTCCTCTGTCTGCCTGACGGGCTGTAAGTTACCGACATGCTCCCAGATCTCCCCTGTTGCAGTGCTCCTTAGCACCCCAGCATCTTTGCTGATGCAGAGTCTTTCCTTATCATTGGTTTTACCTTTCTTACAAATGAGCAGCGGTCCAATCAGCCCTGAGTTGAAGTCCTCTGTCAGATTCTTGTAGGAGTAATAGATATGTGTGAGGCATGGGGGGTCATCCTGTGTGGGCCCGCTGTCCTCACTGATGACCCACTCATAGAGGTAGTCTTGGCCTGGGGCCACTTCATCATCCATTTTCTCCGTGGGTGATGTATGGTCTAAGTAAGAAGCACCTAGAGGAATAAAAGCCATGAGGACATCTGGCCACTTCTGAAGGCTGCTTTTCCACCACTTTCAATCTGAAGAACCTGAGATGAGTTTCCTGCGTGGTATATACCTCTCCATAGTGACCCTTCATAATTTGGAAAGGTTTCATATGAGGTATGATCAAAATATATAGTGAATGCTTAAGTTCTAAAGAGCTATTGCCATAAAAGCCACATTACCATTAATGCCCCTCAGTACACTCTCCCCCACTTTGAAGACAATTATCCCAGTGTCCTTGCCACTTTCTGAAGTAGTTCCAAAAGACACTCTTCTAGTTATACTGCTATGGCTGCCTTGATATCCTGAATCCATCCCAGACATTTACCTTTCATGGTCTTTTTGACTCTGGGGAAGAACCAGAAGTCATGCAGTGCCAAATCCAGTGGAAGGGAGGATAAAGGCCCACCATAATGTTTTCGCTTGAGATCTATTACTACAAATGTTTGATTAATGAGAGCTGATCACAAAATACAGTGAATGTTTACATTTGAAGATACTGTAAAAGAAATTATGATGAATCCCCATCAGAATACTCAAACTGCCCTCCTTGCTTCCAACATACTTATTCCCTCATTCTTGGCCTTGTGTCTTTTGCCTTAATAAATTTTTAAAAATTTAGGCATTCACTGTATATTTCAATCAGTCCTTGTATGTCTACTTCTATATTCCTGTAGTTATAAAGGCTTTGATACCATGGTGAGCTGAAGAATAAATGAGCTAAAGATTAGCAAGTTATTTTTCCAAGATATCTCAACAGTTGTTTTAAATGTAGTCTGAGACTCCGAGCACCTTTGTCAGAACGTAATGGCAGCTTATATTTTCTCTATGGTCCTTGACAGGTCGTCTTATTTGTACTTAACCGCTCATCTTGTTCCCACTTAAGTACTTAGAACTGCTTATAGACTGTTTTGCTTGGCTCTGGAGGTGTCCTAACTTCCTTCCACCTGCAACTGCCCTCAGCCCTGTTTTATCTCTGACTGCATTTCTACCATCTGATTACCTCAGCCCTCCCCCAGCTCCTCAGGATCCGGCTCCTGCACGGCCTGTCTGGTTTTGTGTCTGTGCCCCAAAGTTAAGGTTTCTTGCTTCTGTTCCTCACGCACCCAAAGACCCATTAACAGCCCTACGTATGCTAGACTTTCCAGGATGGCCCCAGCGTTCCTTGACTGCTACCAGGACAGCACTGGGATGGAGAAACAGAAGGGGAACTGAAATGCTCAAGATTGAAAGGAGAGCAGAGGGTTGGTTGAGGCTCCCCACAATTAAAGGAGGATGTGGTAGAGCTGGAGCAAGCAAGTTCAGGAAGGGGAGAGGTCAGCGCTATGTAGAGCCAGGAGGGCCAGGCTGCTTCCCATTCCCCACGCAACTGAGCGGAAGTCTCGCTGCCACCAGCTGCCAACCTTGCTCCTGGGGAGGCACTTATCTTTGCCTCCAGAATTTCCCTGAGGGAGAAGGTGAGCCCGCCAGCGAACAGGTGGGGCCGGCGGTAGCCAGCCTGAGATGTTCCCATGGAAGGGAAAGGACCAGTGGGAACCATTAAGTAACTGTATTTTTAAAAGCAGAAATGCTTAATTTCTTCCTCCCCTCTTTCTCTTATCTTCTATGCCTCTTCTTTTCCTCTTTTTCTTTCTCTGTCTTGTTTGTTTCTGCCACCCTTTCTTCCCTCCTCTATTCCCTCCCATTCATCACCTTTATCAAGCAATAATGCAAAACAGTTAACCAGATTTTGCATAATTGCAGAGTTTTGACCAATGTGCACATTCTTAGAGCTACAGTCACAGTCAAGGCAAAGAGTGCATCCTTGGCTCCAGAGTTTGGTTTTAAAACATGATCCTGCTATTTTCTGTTTTTCTCTTTCGTCTTTGTTACTTTTCCTCTCCTGCCTCCCTTTCTTCGGGGTTATTTTAAACGACTTCTCAGAAATCTGCACTCATAGCTTCGTTCTTATTTCCTTAGTAGCCTTTGGGTTTAGGATGTGTTTCTTCACCTTTTCACAGCCTCCCATCAAATCCTGTTATACCATTTCACTTATAAGAACCTTAGAGTGGTGTATTTCCGTTTCCTCCTTCACAGCCTTTGTGCTATTGTTCCAATGTGTTTTATACCCTTGTTTTTTGAGACAAGGCCTCACTCTGTAATTCAGGCTGGCTTTGAACTCACTTTATACCCCAGGTTGACCTCAAACTCATGGCAGTCCTCCTGCTTCAGCCTCCAGAGTGCTGGGAGGCAGGTGCCATCACGCCTGACACATTTTATTTCTGTATACATAATTTGGGTCACAACAAAATGATTATTTTTGTTGTACTCTTTGGACAATTGTCTTTTCAAGAGGTTAGAAATGAGGAAAAACTTCTCTGTATTTGCCCCTTTCTAGAAGTTTTGATGTCCTCTTATGAATTTGAGTATTCCACTGACAAAGTTTTTCTTCTGACTAAAGGAATTCCTTTTCTCTCATTTGCTAGTGAAAAATTACTTCTCTCTTATATATCTGGAACATTCTTTTTCTTTCACTTTGAAGTATTTGTTTTTCTTCTTTGATACTGAGAACTGAATCTAAGGCCTTGCACTGAGCTAAATTCTCAGGCCTCTTTATTTTTTATTTTGGGACAGGATCTCGGTAAGTTGCCCAGGTTGGGCTTGAAATCGTAATGCTCTTGCCTCAGCCTCCCCAGTAACTGTGGTTTCCGGTGTGTGCCATAAAATCTTTTTTGCCTAGAATACCAAGTAGACAGATTCCCCCAAAAGTCTAGACCTGTCCTTGTTTGTCTTCTGACTTGCATTGTTTAGAATAAGTCTACTATCATTTATTTTTGTTCCTCTGTATATAATGTATCTTTTTTTCTATTTTTAACACTTTCTCTTTATCATTATGTTTTGGCAACTTGATTGTGATGTGCTTTGCTGTGGTTTTGTCCAACCTCTTTAAGTCTGTAGGTCTTTATCATATCTGGAAAATTTTCAGCTGTGATCGCTCAAGTATTTTTCTGTCCCTACCACTCCGGGATACAGTTACATATGTACTAGGTCACTTGATGTTTTCCCACAGCTAACTGATGCTCTGCTCATTTTGCTCAGCCTCTTTTTAAAATCTCTGTGCTTCATTCTGACTAGTTTCTATGGCTATGTGTTCATGTTCTCTAGTCTAGTTTTCTTCTACAGTGCTTTATCTGTTGTTAATTTCATCTAGTATTCTTTTCATTTCAGCTGCTGGATTCAACTATAAAAATTCTATTTGTGCATTTCTATATCTTTCATCTCTCTCTTAATCATGCTCATACTTCACTCTCTGGAACATATGGAGAAAATTTATAACAGCTATCTTAAAGTTTTACACTGCAGCAATGTCAGCCTCCCTTGTTTAACTGTACCTTCCCCTTCTCCATCTTTTAAAAATCTTTTGCACGAGTTTGCCTGGGATCTGCACGTATCTGGCTTCTTCGGGTGGGGATGGAAACAGGTACATTATGAAGTCATTGCTCATGGACTAGTCAGGTAGAACAGGGATATGCACTGCTGTATATTGTAAGCCCCTAAGCAGAGAAGCCTTAAATGGAAGGGATGAACTGGTCCATCTGGCTTCACAGATGCCACAAGACCCTTAACACAGACCACAGATCCATGTACGAACCCCTGTTTCTCTTTCTCTCTCTAGCCTTATGTGTGAGTCTTTCCACTGATGCCTGAGTCAGGTCTCCCAACATGCCGAGTCCTGACCTACTTCCTGGTCTTCGCAGATCTATACTGTTTCCTCTGCTCAGAGCCACCCACTTGTTGTTCCTGTGAGTAAACATGTGCTTATCACTTAACTTAATGCCAGTTTACCCTTTTCTTTACTTCTGACTCTACTACATATTTTTCTCAGAGAGAGAAATACTGATCAAGATTTGCAATTAAATATTTGGGATACTGTATGATTCATTTTCCTACTAGATTATTAGCATTCTGCACATTTGGTTGCCAAAGTATGAGCCCCTGAAGGGAAGGTGCAGGACTGTGTTTGTGCTGGTACCTCTGGTGTCTTTACCAGTATGTGGAGAAAATGCTTGATGCATGCCTAGTGAATTCCTAATACTTAAGGTCCTGTGAGTTAGAGCCAAGTCACAGCGTGTGGGTGTGTTTTGTTCTGATTGTATGGTATTAAAGCAGATTAAATGCCAACATTAAAAAAAAAATCTGGAAATGTTATATAAGAGCCTGAATTGCTGGTTTCCTTTTAAAAAATAGAACTAAACTCCTAGCAGTCTGATACAGTAGCCCAAGCTACTACGTAGTATGTGGCTGGACCAGTCTTGGCAGTGGTCTTCTGTTTTCTGATTGCGGTGTCTACTGGACCCATATTTTCACTGAATTACCTACCTGGCTACTCCAGACACCTGAGTTTCTGACCCTTGTGCTGGTAGAGAGCTTAACACTGGACTCTGCTGTGTCTTCGTCCCCTTCAAAAGATGGCTTGATCCTGATTGTGAATCAGTATATAGTCAAACTTTTACCCTGATGGTGAATAGGACTGGGTTGTCCAAATTATAAGGAGCTGAGAAATGGTAAAACTTCAAATAACTCTCAATGAGTCATAAGATTATTCCAGTCTATAAGCGCTTGCCTGGCAAGTGCAGGGTCCTGAGTTCGATCCCCAGTACCGCAAAAAAAAAAAAAAAGATTATTCCAGTCTAAAAGAAAAAGGGATGTATGAAGAAGACTCTCAACTGACGAACAGTGAGCTTTATGTGTGGAAAGTTACAAAAGAGCTTGGATAGCGAAGTGCGAACAGGGTAGGTAAGGAGCGTGGCCCTGCCATGTCAAACACTGTGTGAGGAGCGCACGAGCACAGCTAGTTGTGAGCCTCATGGTGGGGAACCGAACCAGCCAGTGCTTCCTCAGGCTTCACTGCTTCGTGTTTCTGGACGCGAAGCACCACTGTTCTAGCCATTCAAACGTCCCGACGGATTCCCACTGTAGAACACGGCATTCTTTCCATTGCCTTCACAAGGTCGCCAAAGGACAAAATGGGATTTTTTTGGTAGGATAAAAGGTAACTTTTAATGTTCTCCTTTTTTCCCTTGGATAAATGGTGTTCATCGTTCAGATGTCCAGTTAAATATTAGCTTATCTCTTCCCTGATCTCCGATTGTGCTGCAGGGATTTCATAAATAGCACTCCTCACAATTTGTAATTAAATATTTGTGAGTTGTATGAATAACGATGCTTTCTCCTGCTAGGTGGTGGGAGCAAGCCCATAAATTAAGGCCAAGGTCCAAGTGTTTTGGTCATACTTCCTGTGTGAACTGGGGAAAGTTTCTCCATGTCTCTCTTAGCCTTTTTTCCTTCTTTTTCTCAGTTGGAATCCAAGATAATGTAGCCATTTTTCTGGAGATAGTATCATTTTTGATGGGTTATGAGGATTGACAAATATATGCCTGTCCTCTAACAATTGCTTTGGCATCGTGTGGTACTATACTTTAGGATTTTAGTTAAGTGTTTTCTTTCCCAGATACAGATCATTAACATAGCTTCTTTCCTTTTAAGTTTTACTTTGGATTAGATACAGCTTAAGTGTTGTTGATTTCTTGTAACACACGTAAGAAAGATGGAAATTGGTAATTGTTTTAGCTTAGTCTTCTAAATGACAGGCATTTCCCACATCCTTAGAGGCTGGACAGGCTGAGGCCAGGGTTCCAGCCTGGCAGGTTTCTTCTGAGCACTGCTTCTGGGTTGCAGACTGCTTTTTTCTCACTGGATATGTATAAGGCAGAAGGAGGATGAGAAAGCTGCTCTTGGGGTCTCTTTTACAAGCCACAGGCCCGTCCTGAGGGCTCAGCCTTCATACTCCCCCCCAGCTCCCATTCCGATACCATCCCAGTGGGGACCTGGATTCCAGCATATGACTCTGGGGGAGACACAAACATCGTCTGTGGCAGTGACAGATCTTTTCTAAAAATGATTCTAAAAAATGACAATAAGCCAAAGTAACTATTCACAATCGCCAGGAAAAAAAAATCAATATATTTCAAAGCAAAAAGAAAATAACACATAGTCCCTACTTCCTAGTAAGGCCTCAGTCCAGTTTAGTTCAAAACTGATTACCCTCAGCTCATCGGCTCTGGGCCAGGGGCCAGGTGCAAAGGGAAAGCAGTCAGCCTGTGCGCCGTGAGCTCAGCCCAGTCAGCAGTAGGATGCAGTGGGTTCCCTGGCTGTGATGAGCTCTCCTCTAGAGTTCCTAGGGCCACTGAGTCCCAAGGCCATAGTCAGAACACACTTTTCTGGAAGGAGAATCCAGCAATATCAGTATCTATGAATTACCTAAAGTACCGGAACACTCATGCTAGGTACAGCGTGACTGATTTTTAATGACATCAGACTTATTTGTAAGTAGTCAGTGGCTCACATCCATGTTTATTTTAACACATAGTAGATTTTAAAATTCTATATGCATATTTAAAGTGTACACCATGGCATTTGGGGATATGCATAGATATCGAAAATGTCCTCAAAGCCACACAAATCAATGACCATATAATTGGCTAAAATAAGTTATTCAGAATTGCGTATTTGTCAGTTAAATGCAAGATAAATGTCAAATAATCGAGCAGATGATTTAAAAGGAGAATTATGGGTGCAATATACGGAAGCAAATGATGAGCCCTAACTGCAGGAGGGACATAGTCTGTAAGTACACAAGTGAGGATAACCAGTTTACTCTAGAATAAAACAGGCATACTGTGTCTTTGATTTTCCAGCCTACATAATGTAACGTTTGAAACAAAAACAGCAGCTCTTTGACTACCCACTTGGGAAATGCCTTTTTGCTGATTCTGATTTTGACTTTGGAATCAAAATAAAAAGTTAAACTTCTAAATGGAAGAAGGAAAACTGGACATGAACGACTGCTGTGGCAGGGCACAAAAAGTCCTCGTTCAGCTTCATGCTAGAATAAACGCTTGGCCCAATGGTGATCCTTCCTTTTATATTTTCCGAGTTCTCTTCGCTTCCTGCACAGTCCATGGTCGGCCTCATAGCGTGTTTGCACTTGTCATGGTGTACTAATTATTTGCCAGAAGGCTTTCAGCATGTTTTTTAGAAGTGTAAAATGGTGTGTACCAGCTTTGAGAAAGTAAAATTGCAAAGGAACTCTGGTTCCCACTAGGGCGTGCGGTCATTAAACTCTCCCCTCACTTTGTTAACAACTCCTTTCCTCCCCACTTAATAAACTTGGGGAATGCGTCACTGCATTCAAAATTCAGGACATTCTCTTAGAAACTATAAGCAATGGGCAAACGAAAGTGCTGATTCTTTGCAAGGAGCCCGATTGCACTGCTAAGGACACACACATCTCTTTTAAATGGGAGTTCACTTTATGTGACTTATGAGAATTATTACTATGTTGGCCTTACAGCTTGTTTTGGCCATTTATCACATATTCAATGAAGAGTGTATGTAAGTACAAAATATCTAGACGAAAGATAAAAAATATAATCACTTATAATTTGACAAACACTGGAATGCTTTGGAAAAATTTAGAAGAGTAAGTTTTCAGAGAGAATTTGGAAATATTTAGATGCAAGGAACAATCTTTAGTGAACTTTTTTTTAATTCTGAGAGTTGGATAACCAACAGATGGCTAGATATTACAGAACTAATTCTGTGGTGCAATACTCATAATGGAACTCACATACTTAAACTATGAGAGTTATAAATCAAATGGAGAATACTATTAAGATTTATTATGAAACAAACTTTCTAAAGATAATGACCAAAACATCTTTGAAAATGATCAGAACAACTTTGAAAACCTTACTGAATAGCAGAATTTTCTTAAGGGCATAATTTTCACACAGCATGCTACCTACAACATTTCAGAAGTTTTAGCCTCAAATTGAAACCCTTTTAGTGATAGGAAGCTTTCAAATAGTTATGTACAATTAGAGATATTTTACTTCCTGATTAAAACTATTCTTATTAAATAAATTTCTAAAGGAAAGGTAAGCATTTTTATAAGTCATAATTTGATCTCTGTCAAAGAGGGTCACCCATCCTTGCCAGATGCACTATTGTGATCTCTCAAACCTATTGTACCATTTCTTTTTTTTTTCTTTTTTGGCGGTACTGGGGATCGAACTCAGGACCCTGCGCTTGGTAGGCAGGCACTTATTCCACTGAGCTACATCCCCAGCCCCTATTGTACCATTTCGATGCTTGCCATTTCTCTCTCACATGTCTGCCTCTGAGAAAAAGGAATCTGGATTCTCTTCTAGCCGGCTCAGCATCTTCTGAGTTTATCCTCATTCCTGAGCAAAAGGCCTCAAAATGCCAAGGGAAGCCAAGTGAGGGTCGGAGATGTATAGAAAGCATGATAAAATGAATGGGAGGCTTGTCTTTTAATATGAAGAACACTGTTTACTAGATTTCATTTCATTTCCAAGATGAAATCTGACTTTCCCCGCATACCTGCATTTATCTTTCTCAGATTCGCGGGCACAGAGACTCTGATCAGTGCCCGCAGTCTGGCCACCAGGGGAAACTGGGGGCGATTTAAGCGGTTTTTCATCCATGATTGCTGACTGTGGGGGAGCAGAGGGACAAATAAACACCAAGGGAAGAGGGGTGTGTGGTGAGCTCCACTCACTGTGCAAACAGCCTCGCTGGGGTGCAGAGTCCACAGCTCTGCCCTGTCCCATGTTTGAAATGGAAACTGCAAGGGTCACTTCGGCTTTTTGAGCAAACATTCCCCTTCCTGCACTGCTGTGTTGAACACTGAGCACAGCCCCTGGAAGTTCACACATAGGTTAAGAGGTGTTCACTATGTCACTGTATGATGTTAGGGACTCAGAGAGACTTCTGCGCAGGGTCTTGCCACAGTAGCTTCTTAAGGTGGCTGAAAATTTCACAGTTAAGGCTTGTTGTTTTTTCTCAATCCATGCAGATGCTCCTGGGGAAAATCACTTACAATAGGTAGTGACCTGTCAGTCACTTACACCTTAGAGGTAATGGGTTTGACAGTAATTTACATAGGAAACAATAAATGGGAACACTACTTTCTAACTCATAGTTGTCAAATATTAAATTAGTTGAACACATTTTGATTCAGGAATCTTTTATACTATTGTTATAGTTGATACATTGTGTCAACTTGGGGAGTCTGGAGGTTTGGCTGAGTGATTCAGCAGGAAGCCAGGATGCTTACTTTGTATACATCCTGAGCCTGTGGAAGAGGAAGGCATGGAGATTGTGTGAAAGCTTCATGCCCCCTGGGTGGAGGTAGGCTATTTACAAGGTAAGGGAGAAAAAGAGGCTGCTTGAAGCCATTCCTCCCTTTTGCTGGTGTTGTTTGCTGTGCTCTGCTGCCATGAACAATTGCCCTCTGCCATTTGCCATTCTGCCTCAGAACCAGCCAAGTATGGACTGAAACCTCCACAAACTGTAAGCTAAATAAACCTTCCCTTCCTTCATTTTGGGTGTTGGGTATTTTGTCTTAGCAATGAGAGAAAAGTAACCAAGGCAACTATCATAGCCAATATTTCTCTAGGCTTATATGCTAGGTATTTTTCTAGGATTTCATAACAACAAACTTGTGTGAGGTATGTATGATTACAGTCATTGTTTTACAGATGAGAAGGCTGAGGCATAGAGAGGTTAAGTAACTTTCCAAAAGTCACACAGCTGTTAAGTATGTAAGCCAAGATTCACAATCGTGAATCTTGTTCTAGCACCCATGTTATAAAATACGCTCCAACTCCTCTCTTTGAAGGTATGATTGCTGGAACATGTGGGACAAAGAAAGAGATTTGTGAAACATGAAAACCCTGAAGTTATTTAAAAATGTTATTTTGCCATTGGCTATTAAACATGGATACAGTTTTTATATTAGCTCCTGATAGGACTCTACTGTGCTTACTATGATCTGAATGTTAACATAATGGGAGAAATTAGAACAGTGTTAACGCCAGGTAGTTAGTGTCATGTGGCTGAGGCAGTCACTTTGGTCACTATCATCTTCATGACCACTGATATCATTATCATCATGCAGTCCTCATCATTTATTGAGGGCCTACCAAGCCCAGGAACCATGTCCCAGGAATACGACCTAAATGATCTCATTTAATCCTCTGAGCAACCTCATTGGGTAGGTATAATCATTCCCATTTTGTAGATAAGAAAGGTAAAGCTCATAGATTTTAAGTCCGAGAAATAGAAATGCTAAAGCTAAAACTTGAGTCTGCCTTCCACATTTATGTTCTTAACCATTTTTCCATAGCTAAGGTAGTACCCAATACTGCTTTACTGCCATCATCAAACACTGTGGATTAAGTGTTATTTGTTTGCCGTCGAGCTAACCCTGTGTCACCATGTCAGCCACTCCTGGGCCCAGTCCTGCCAGCTGCCCATTTTTGTAAATGCAGTCTATTGTGATACGTCAGTGCTCATTCATGCACATATTCTCTATGGCTACTTCATACTAACAGGCAGAGTTCAATCATTGAAACAGAGATCCTATGGCCTGCAAAAACAAAGCCATCTTGCAATATATATGTTATTATTCCTCTTACAAGGCAAACATCTTGGATTTCACAGAGATTAGATAATTTTCCCACCCAACTACTAAAGACCAAGTACCTAGTGAAAAGCTAAGGTAGAGGAGGCTCATCTCTGAAACTTGCAATGATTTTTATAATTCTTACTTGTAGGAAAGATTTTTCTAACAGTGCATTATTAACAATACCAGTTTTAAATATTTGACAGGCTGGGGATGTGGCTCAGTGGGATGAGCGCCTGCCTGGCAAGCACAAGGTCCTGAGTTCAATCCCCAGTACCACACACACAAAAAAACTTTAAATATTTGACAATAGTGTTAGAGTTGTACATTTTCTCTTGTCAGAGGGATATTAAATTTCTCTCACCTTCTGAGAATTTACTGTACTTAATTCCTTGAGGATGGATGCTTACGGGCTTGTCTGCCTTATTCTTAAAGTGAACTTTCATGATGTCTCCAACTTCAGCATATAAAGTAGGCCCAAGAAGTCCTATGGGAACAAGAAGTTAAAATCATCTGTGTTCAGGATCATCAAAGATAGAGATGCTATGCGGGAAACCCCCAAAGTGACTGCTGTCATTCCTCCTGGTCCGTAAGTCAACCTGCTTCTATGGAATCTTGAAGGCTTTGCAAGATCATTCACTCTACATTGTATGCAGTTGTATAAAAACAGGAGGGTTGAACTCAGCCAGGATGCAAAGCAAGTCAAGAGAAAAGGAGAAACAGTTTTGACCAAGTCCAACCCACTCATATGCACCATCTTTGCTTAGAGACTTCTGTCTTTTTATTTTTTATGGTACCAGAGATTGAACCCAGGGACTTCGCACTGAGATACATGGTCAGCCCTTTTTTTTATTGTTTATTTTGAGACAGAGTCTCCTTTAGTCACTTAGTTGCCCAAGCTGAGTTCGAACTTGCATTCTTCCTGTCTCAGCCTCCCAGAGTGCTAAGATCACAGGTGTATGCCACAGTGCCTGACTGAAACTACTGTCTTTGGTCAAGGAAAGGAAGGAAGTCATTTTCAGCTACTTGGGGGATTTAAGAGAGGGACTACTGTAGATTTCTCTGAAGTAGGTGGAACCTCAGAGACCTGAATGACACAAGCGGGCAAACACAGTTCCCTGGCTCTGAAGCAAGTTCAAAATCCCCAAATCAGGAGTGAGCTTAGCGTATCTGAACAGTAAGAAAAACAGCATAAGAAGAATGAAAAGAAGTCAGGTGGATAGTGGAGGAGTTTGGATCCTGTGAGGCCTCATGGGCCATGGTAAGGACTTTGGTTTTCCCTTCCATGTAAAATGGTAAAGCACTGTAGCTTTCTGCAGCAGAGATATGGTCTTACAGATACACAATTTTTTCTTTTTTAAAGCAAAATTCATGCTAGCTGCAGTGTAGACAGCAGTCTGCTTGGTGAAAGAGTGAGCACAGAGATCAGGAAGCAGAAGAAAGAGACAATGGTGTGTGGGTGGCCAGCAGGTAGCAGGGAAGTGATAAAAGTGTCTGTAATCTGGACACAATGGGAAGAAAAGCCCATGGCGTTTTCTGATGGATTTGATGTGGCTTCTGAGAGAAGTCAAGGATGACCTGGAGGTTCTGATCTAAGTAACTGCATAGACAGCATTAACTGGTTACTGCAATGAGGGGCACATGGGGGCAGCAGGTTAGAGTGGGGTTTTACGTGCTGCAGGCCAGGCACTGTGCTGGCTTCTGGGGCTGCGGGGATAAATAGGACACAGGGCCTGCCCACCAGGAGCTCACCAGTAGTGTGGAGACAGATGGTAGAACCCTCCACTGAGATACGGACAAGAGACTTGGGAGCCAAAGACGCAGGACCACTTCTGTCCCGGGAATTGACAGAAGTGCTGACACCTGAGTCATAGTTTTGAGTAGTTGTGTACTACAGTTGGCCAAAGCATAGCCCTTGAAGTCTCCACTTCAGGATAACATGGGGTCGTACTGAAACAAAGGATCCCATTAGCACCTCAGCCCAGCTCGGGAGTGGAGCTTGTGAGCCTCCACTGTAACACGTGGGTCCCCATGATTCTGGCATCTATCACCAAAGCCCGCCCCCCTTGGACAGGCGCTAGGAATCAACTGTTCTTTCCTCTGGGCCATCCATAAGCTCTCATGGAACTGGCCTCTGCCCGTTAGAGGTCATGGAAGCAGGAGATGAAAGTTCTGACAGGTATGGAGTTCAAACTGCACTCACTGGTAGTGATGGTACTTATAACACAACATCCACTAACTGTCCTCAAGATATATTTGAGCAATGTGGATCCTTATATCAATCCCCACAATGAATGTTTAAGTTACTTATTGAGATTTTCACATTATGGATGAGAGAACTGGATCTCATTAAATACTGTATCTTACCTAATACCACACAACTAAAAAGAAGCAAAGCTATAATGTAAACTTGATTCTGTCTAACTCTAGATATTGACCTTTAAACTCTTCATACTGCACCCCTACCTTGTATTAATTAATTAACTCATTCATTCAACAAGTAATAAGTTCCCATATTATTGTAGGGTCAGAAATGTATTGACACATAAAAGTGTAAAATAGATACATTCCCTATCTTCATAGAGCTTATAAGATAGTAGGAGAGACAGGTTTTAACAAATGATCATACAAATATTTGATTATTAACTATAAGCATTATGAAAGAAAAGTACAAAATACCCTGAAGAGTATTTGACAGAAGTTTTAGTCTAATTATGGAGATAAGCAATGGTCAGAGTTGAGAGGCACTTTCTCAAGGAAGTGATATACTTTAACTGAAGTCCAAAAGCAGACAAGAATCACCAGAGAGCGGTATTAGCACGTACAAAGCCCCTGACATGATCTAATCAGATAACAGAGATGGCCATGAAAGAACATAGGGAGCAAAACAGTGAGTGAGAAAGTAAAACTGATGGTACCATGAGAGTTCCAATCATTTGGGGGCATATTGGCTTTTTAGAGTTTTGCCTTTAACTCAATAGGAATTGAAGGCCATTCAAGAGTTTTCATCAAGGGTACATGAATCAGAGTTTGGTTTTTAAATCTCCAGCTGAATTCGTAGAGAATGGCCTGGTAAGAAGCCAAGAGAAGATGCTGAGGGAAGGCTCTGAAGGAGACATTGGTGAGATGAAGGTCACAGTGGTGGAGATGATGATAAAAGAACGGATTAGATTTCTACTTGAGAGGTAAAGTTTGCAGGACTTGATGATGGGTTGGATAAGGGATGAGGAAGGCCCATGGGGTTCTGGTGTGGGTGGTGGGGGATGAAGGCAGATACAGGACACAGTGGAAGTGTTTTGTCTGGTGGAAGGGGTAGGTAGAGTCGTGTCCCTCCCTAGGGCTGTGAGTATGCTGCCTTATATGGAAGGGGCTCTGCACATAGCAAAAGTCAGGGTCTTGGGAAGGAGAGGTGTTTCTGGGTAAGCTGATGGGCAAAGGTCCTTAAAAGAGAGATGTGGAGGATCTCAGAAAGAGATTGGAACATGCATTCTGCTGGCCTTGAGGGTAGTGAAAGGGGCTGCGGACCCAGAAATATAGGTGATATTTGGTAATTGAAACAAACAAGGAAATGATTCTACTCTTGAGCCTCCAGAATAACAGCATTTGCCACACCTTGCTTTTAACAGAGTGAAGCACATTTTGGACCTCTGATATGTAGACTGTAAGAGAAGAGACAAATTCAGTTTCTTTTAAGGGACTAGGTTTGTGGCATTGGTTATAGCAGCCATGGTAAGCGATCATCTCTAGTCACATCTGTCCCTACACCTGTTTTCTCATCCCCTGTTCCTTCTACTGTGCTCCTGGTCCGGCTGTTTATACTGTTCTTTGCCCAAAGCCTTGTGTTTGTTCTATGTGAGCTCTGCACAATGATGTCATGGAGATCACATAGTTCAAGTTCAACTCTTATATATGAATGGTTGACAAAGCCTAGAAGTGGGGTAGAGGAGTTAGGTGGCTCGCTGCAGGTCAGTCAGTGACTTGGTGGCATTTCTGGGACTAGAACCCAAGTGTCTGGACTTCTGAGCCAAAGCTTTTTCTGCCACCTCTCACAGAACAGGTTCAGACTTCATTGTCCAGTAAGGGCACAGAAGTCATCCCCTTTCTTGGCTGAGGACTGCGTGTGACTCAATTGGCTAACCCTGCCACTTTCATCCTAGCTGGTTGTGATGGTCCCACTGGCCATCCTTCTGCCAGGGATGCCCATGAACCCTTTCTGTGCTGCCCCATGCTATTGCTGTGTGCACGGCATTTTGTCACTATGGATCCCTTGCTTGGCTGATTTGATGAGTGGCATCACATGGCTGCAAATGCTGGTTGCCCAGAACAGCCTCCTAGAGACATCTTAGTTCAGTGGACAGTGGGGTGTTTATTCAGCTTCCCTTCCTGCTTCTTCAGCATTAAGGCAAACCTAAAAGATGTTTTCATTCAGGCAAATCAAATACAAGTAGCAGACATGGGGCTGAATGTTTCTTGAGCTGCTCTTTAGCTGGGGATGTAGCTCAGCAGCACAAGTGCCTGCCTGGCAAGTGTAAGGTCCTGAGTTCGATTCCCACAACCAAAAAAAAAGTAAAAACATAAAATGAATGCTGTTTAGCTTCTCCTTCAGCTGGATGGGCTAAGCCCTTCCCACCTTCTCCGTGCCCAGGGCTACATGGTGGGGCAGGGGTAAAGCACTGTAGGGCACAGGGAAGGAAGCATAGCCTGCAGGTGTGGAGTTGGAAAGGACTGCGGGAGGTTAGGTTGCTAATCCAGGTCTCTGCTCCCCAGGGAGGAATTCATTACATGCCACAGGGCAGGCCACTGGTGCAGCCAAAAATGGATATTTCAATGCTTTAGTTCATCTGAAACAAATATATTCTAGGAGACAGAGTGTTTGACATGAAGGTAATGTTTAAAGCAAAACAAGCATGAACATAAATCCAACACTGTTCTTAGAAACTCTTAAGGTCTACTTTTCATTAATAAGGTCAAACCAGGAAATCACTACAAAAGTTAATCATCTGATAGGATTTCCATCAGGGCACTCTCCTCTTCAAAAATTACATATCCCTCCTTATTGCTTTAGGATGGTGACGGCAAATCTTTCAGAGCTTTCAGGGATACAAACAGCCTGCTGTGGCACATGTGCCACAGGTTCACCACCACAGCTTTAAGGTCTCCAGCCTGCCACTGGTTCTCTGTCTCAGTTGTGGCGTTCGCTACAATGTCTTACCTAGCAGTGGCATTAAACCTGGATAATTTGGCAAAAGCCACAAGAGGTGGAACTTCAGAGAGTTCCCAGTTCCTCTCTTCTAGGCTTAGTGAATATGTTTCCCAACTATAAATGAGTTTAGTTCAACAGTCCTTAAGTATCTCCTGTGCGTAAGCTGGAAGCCGGAGTACAAAACTGAATAGGCTCTGTGGTAGAGGACAAGAGACCTTTCTACTTCCTGCCCACACATACAAATGTCATTTTACGGACAATCTTACTGCTCCTCCTTCACCCAAAGGAGGTCAGAGCCCTTCTAGCTAAGGCTGGGCCAGCCCAAGCTTTAAAACTCAGAGCCTCCTGCTGCTTCTGAACCTAGCACCATCAGTTATTCTTCCTTAGGTGTCTTTATCTTTTCCTTCCCCCTTAAGCATTGTTTCTATATTCCTTTCTGTAAAAGTCCACATACCCTTAAATCCTTCATTTCCCTCTAGAGCCACTGTCCTTCCGCCTATGTGGAGGCAAGTTTCTGGACTGCATTATCTGTGAATTCCTTCTGCTTCCTTTTCCTCACTTTCCATTCGCTCCTTAAGCCCTCTCCTTCCTCTCATCAGGCGCTGCCCTTCTATGACAAAAGGCAGCCTTTGCGTCCCTGTACCAGCAGCTTGTGGTGACCTTTGGTCTTTTGCTTCCAGAATCCAGCCATCCTCTGCCTTCTCTGGGCAGATGTGCTCCAGCTTCTCGGTGAACCTTTCTTTCTTGGCTCATCCCTTGGACTTTGTAGCTGCTTTGGGCTCTGTCTCAGCCCTCTCTCCTGTGCTTCCTGGGCGATCTCACAGCCTCTGGAACTTCACTTGCCATCTGCTATTGGGGTTCTGATGCCTCCCAAATATTTATATCTAGCTCAGGATTCCTCTCCTAAAGGCCAAAATTCGACACCAGCAGCTCCTTTCACATTGCTAGGTATAAACTCTACGGGCACCTCAAACTCCAGGTCTGAACACAGCGCTGCTTCTGTGGTCTCAGATGCATCTCCGCCCTCCCCTTACGCTTGACTTTCCAAGGGCCTACTGTTTTTTATTTTTTTCACCTATCAGAATAAAAGTGGGAAGACATTGTGACCACTGGACTGGAGACAGGTCTCCTATGTCCCACTGTAGCCTCTCTTCATAGTTCTTCTTTGTCACTGTGCTACAACTGTGTGTCTACTTGTAGGGCATCCCCAGTAATGAGATGGCTCCTGAAAGTCAGAGTCCAGGTGTTATTCACTTTTATATCCCTGGAGCCTGCAATGGAGTCATTCTCAAAACAATTTTTGAAAAAGAAAAGAATATTTAAAAGTGTATTTACTTAAGGATAAGTGAATATATTTATGGTCAACCACCAAAATATAGAGAGTGTAGGAATATGGTTATGTAGATATCTATTAAAGATATATATGACCTATTGGAAATGTGATTAATAACCACAGTAGCAAAGGCCATGATAATGTAGCTAACTTATTTTGAGGGCTTACTGTGTATTCCCACTGCTGTAACTACTCTGCCGGTTAACTCAGTTGATTGTCACCACATTTCTAACAGGTAGGAATTAGTTTATTCCGTACTGGGGGAAAAGGAGGAGGAAGAGTTGTTCCTGCTGTGATTGGGGAGCAATCAGTGCAGCTCTGGAAAGGACATGGGTTCTGGGTAGGGAGGTGTGAGAGCCCTTGTGGAACCTGGCAGAAGAAGGTACAGTGGGGAAATGGAGAAGAATGGCCAAGGGATCAGAACAAAACCAAGGGAAGCGGCAGTAGGCCAACCAGGCAAAGAGAGTTTCAAGAAGGGAGAGTGCTAAGTATCTCAGTAATGGTGAAAGACCTGGAAAGGAGCCGTCGGCATTGGTATCTCAGGGATCATCGGTGCCCTTTTTTGGTAGTAATTTTAGTGCACTCAGTCACATTGAAGTGGATGAGGGAAGGCATGTAAGGAGAGGCTGTAGAGAATGACAGAAACTTGAAGAAAGGAGAGAAAAGGAAAATGTTGGTGGGACCAAGGTACATTTTTTTTCTCTCCTAATCTAGGGATTTACCTGAACATGGCTTTTGCTCTATTAATTTTTTTTTCTGGTCCTGGGGATCAAACCCAGTCTTTGCCCGTAGCTACATTCTGTATCTCTCTCTCTCTCTCTCTCTCTCTCTCTCTCTCTCTCTCTCTCTCTCTCTCTCTTTTGCGTTGGGGTCTTGCTAAACTGCTAAGTTGTCCAGGCTAGGCTCAAATTTCCAGTCCTGCCTCAGCCTCCCAGAGTTCTGGGATTATAGGCCTGTACCCCAAGTGTGCCTTTGATGTTCATTTGTGACTGAAGGGAAGTTGAGGAAAGGTTGAAGGTTACAGGTGATCATCACATTCAGGGTACTGAGATGAACAGGAGAGGTGGAGAGCAGGTATGGGAATGATGACAGGTGTGAAGACCTGGCCAGGGTAGGGCGAGTGAATTCCTGACAGAAGGACCCTGATGGAGCAGTTCTCCTTTGAGCATCTCTGTCATTCCTATGAAATATTTCCCCAAAGTTAAGTTCCTAGAACGCTACTCAACTTAGTCTCTTTGATTAAGGGAAAGATGACACAAAATGAAGAAATTTTCCTTAGAATTCAAAGCTATTTGGTTCCTCACAGTGAGCAGGAGAGTAGATGGGAAAGACACATGCAAAGAATCACTATACCTACGCCCTTTGGCTGAGTCTAGGAAGCGAGGTGGAGACAAAGCCTTGTTCTGCTAAGGCTTACTGAACTGGACCACAGGCGCCATGAAGGTAAGGCAGGAGTCTGTGGCGTCCATGGTGCTGAATTCACTGCCACGCCCACAGCTGTGGCTACACCGTGGCTTCTTGAATGAACGAATAAAGATTCAAATGCTCAAAAGTCTTGTTTAACTATGTTAACCAAGATTAAAAAACATCACTGGCTTCATGGGCATGTGGCCTGTGTGGTTTCACAGGGGCCCAAGCACAGAAGGGCCATCGTTTGGCTTAATGTGGTAGCTTCAGGATCCCTCTCTCTCACTGTGCACATTGTATAACTAACACAGGTTAAAAGCAACACACAAAGGATATTTTGGGTAGAAACAAATACCATATTATCTGTAGAAATTTATCTTTAAAATTTATTTTAGGCTTACCTGAGATGCTAGATCGTGGTTTTTCTTTCTTAAAATGTGGTTCATACTCTCTGTAGACAATTTTCTTAAAGGAAGGTGTAAAAGGATTCAAACTGGAAATAAAATGCAAAACCTAATTTGAAAGGTGTATATGACATCTGTTCACATTTCAAAAAAGATTCCTCACATCCTCAAACTTCTGTAGAATAACTTTTATTATATTTTAGAAACATAAGGGTTGTAAATATGAAAAATAAGTAAACTGAAGGATATACTTATTGTTTCCTTTAAAAAGTGTGCCGTGATAAGCTTTCCTCATACTATTGCTCAGAATCAATTTTCTAAAAAGGAACTTAAAAATCGTAGTGTGAGCTCAAACTTTAGGTTTTAAGTGATTAAAAAATGAACAAATCATTAATAAGCATATATGTGTGCTATTTTAAGTGGATCTAGCACGTTTAGTTTTTAAAAAATGCCTAACTTTCAAAGTACAGTGTGAAGCTCCTGGAAAACATCATAAATTAGTATCAGTTTGCTAGACCTTATTTCTAGCTGAAAGAATGGAGGAAGTGGGGTAGTTAGAGTAAGGGCTGGAAATAAATGAAGACACCATCTTGGAAGATGAACTGATTTTCTAAGGCGATACAGCTCATAAATAACAACAAATCATTTCTTCTTCTCTGTCTCAACCCAGGTAACAACTATGTTATTCTCTGTTTCTAGGTCAAATGGGGTTCAGAATCTTAACAACTATGGTACCGTATTTCACAAAAATGATAAAGACCAGTAAGGAAAATCTTTTGGGGTTTGCTGCCTTGTCAGTCCTCACTTTTCCTTCCTAACTGGGTGAAGACTTTTTTTTTTTTAAATAAAAGTATAAAAACATATTAACAAACAGACACCAATTAGCATAAAAAATAGTACAATCACAACTGATCTGTAGACAAGGTGACATGGTCTCAACAGTGGTTATTGCTTTATCCATTGATATCTTCGAAGTGTAAATATATGAACCCATATACAGACATGCAAAATTGGTCAGACCATTAATCCTCTGAACAACAGAAAAACACAAAAACCAAACATCCAAAGACAGAAAACAAAACAGGCAAACAACAACAACAACAAAAAAAAAACCACCAATAGTTGCTGCTTTGCATATTGATATCTTCGAAGTGTGTGTTCAGGATAACACATACAGACATACAATATTGATCAAATAACCTGTCATCAATTATTCCTTAGCATTAAGTGATATAATACAATAGTAGAACCATGTTAGCCCTCCTGCATATATGTATATTCATATATACGTACATACATTTCTGTCTCTTTCTTTTCTCCTTTCCCTCATCCCATCTGTTCTTTGTTTTTGAACAGATTTCCTTCATGTCTCTTAGTTTATATTCCCACGCTCGGGTTCTTACACCAGTGATACAATGCGTTGCCTGCACATGTATCGCTGATTTATTTCACTTATGAGTATCGACTCCAGTTTTGACCACTTGCCTACAAAGTCCCCAAAACTGTCTTTCTTTATAGCTGAATAATATTCCATTATATAAAAATGCCACAATTTTTTAATCCAGTCTTCTGTGGATGGACACTTGGGTTGCTTCTACGTTTTAGCTATTACAAATTGTGCTGCTATAAACATGGGTGCACATATATCAGAGTGATATGATGTTTTCAGATCTTCTGGGAAAATACCCAGAAGAGGAATAGCTGGTTTGAATGGAACCTCTAGACCTAGTTTGCTGAGAAATCTCCAAACGGCTCTCCACAGTGGTTGCACCAGTCTGCATTCCCACCAGCAGTG